>JASUUF010000369.1:3000000-3170000 GCA_030449835.1 Clausena lansium
ATTTATATATTTAAAAATATATAAATATATATTTTCCGCAGTTTTATATCACACTGCGGGATAATTTGGACTATCTCGATCAGAAGCATACTGTGAGTCGCTTAATCCTCAACTTGTTACCTTATGATTGTCCTACTAGTCTTTGTTTTATGAACCAATTGACTGAAAGATTACTTTGTGTTGTTTTATGCATTTTCAAATATCTTTTCTTGTAAAAAATCATAAAGTAAAAAGGTTCGGTTGTTTCTTGTCTCCATGAATTTCTGAGATGCTTTGGGTTTGCCATTTGTGTTTGCTTTATGTTATTGTATTGATTGTAGTCTTTACAATTTTAGTATATAGAGAAAGATACTTGTCCACCAAATTGTGAATAATTTTGCTGGAGGCAACAGTCTCTGTGTAAAACTCTGCTTTGCAGTTTCTTTTGCGCTTGGAATTTACAGAATGTCTACTTGGATGTCATAGGGTGGTCATTTATTGCTTAAGCCTTAGGGACACAATTGAGAATTGCTTTGGGTGATTTGGAAATTATGATGTAGAAATTTCCTTTTTTTCAATTGAATCCATCCTCTTGCCTGTTGGTGCACTTTTCTTATGAACGAGTTTATGTTGCAGATTTTTGGGGAGATTGCTGAGGGGCTTGAAACTCTGTCTAGGATTAATGAATCTTTTGTGGATGAGAAGAATAGACCATACAAAAACATCAGGTTTGTGTTTTCCACTGGATAAGTTTTATCTTAATTTGTGAATAGAATTCATCTTATTTCTACTACCTGTTATCTGGTGCAGAATCAAACACACTTATATATTAGAGGATCCTTTTGATGATCCTTTTGAGTTGATTCCTGATGCCTCGTCTGAAGGCAAACCAAAATATGAGGTATTGACCATTTTCTTCAGTTATTTATGAGTAGGTTTGAAATGAAAAAGAAAATCAGTATTACTGAAGTAAAGCTTTTATGTATCCAAAGCTTTTGCTGCCTACGTTAAGAGTGATCTTTATTTTTGTTATTAATTCAACTCTCTTGTGGTTAAAAGTGGGATTCAGGGAAGGCCTCTTGAAAAAGAAGTTGATGATGTTCAGTTTGTTTGCCACTACTTTTCATTCTGCTTTCTGTGGAACTTTTTTCATTGCTACATTTTGGATAAAAATAAGAGAGGAAAATATTTAATGGAAATGCTTGATTTACTTTAGGCTCCGGGGTTATAGTATCAAACCCTGCAATTCATGGCTAATGCTGATTACTGCTAATATAATATCTTTTCGAACTGTTGGTTGGTTCTACATGATGGACCAACCTGGTGAAGTTTTGACTTAAATTAGTGCCTCGCTTGGTGGGATTCAGCTCCATATTCTATTTTGGATGATTTATTTTGGGGATGCAGTTGGTGTCCCAAACTATAGATTTTGCTAGATTTTTTAAATTTACAATCTGTTCTGTATAGTGGTCTTATGTTTTTGCATGCATACATAGCTTGTACTTGTTAGAGGTTCTCTGTTGGATTGAGGTCACCTGGGAGGTGAGCTCTTTTACAGAACCTGAAAGTATAGCTTTAGTGTAAGGAGGACGGTGGCTTGCCCACCCCCAATTAGGTGTAACTTTCATATATATCGGGTTACTGAACCTAATATTGTCTCTTTGGCAAGCATGTTCATGGTCAGGGCTGATTTTCAATGTTGTAACCAGGTTGATGACGGAGTCCGGCTTGAAGATGATTGGGTGCCCCTTGATGAGCAATTAAGTGCAGCAGAAGTTGAGGAAGTTATCCGTTCGAAGGATGCACATTCAAGTGCAGTTGTACTTGAGAGTGTAAGCATTCTATACATACAATATGATACAGTTATTTTTTGTCTAGCTATGAATAATATGATTCATTTTTTCAGTCTTATGTGCATCTCGGATCGGCGATATTCCTGATGCTGATATCAAGCCTCCTGAGAATGTGTTGTTTGTTTGTGAACTGAATCCAGTCGCTGAAGTGAGTCTATATTCATTATTGTATTAGGATCACATTATTGCCGGAATAAGTTTCAATGTACTGCTACTTTCCTTTTGAATTCGAACTTTGTTTAAGGGCAAGTAAGGAACAAAGGAGAGTGGGCCTTTGTTTTGCCTTTAAAATTGATGAAAAAGTAAATTGCAGAAGTTTAGCTGTTGAGTGGGAGGTGGGAGGGGATTTATTGATATGTTTTACCCATCTGTTCAGCTATTATATTATCGTTGTTAACTTATTTTAACTTATTTTGTTCTTTTTTTAACCACAAATAGAGGGTCAATCTCTTATTCTCTGTTGCAGGATGAGGACTTGCATAAAATTTTTTCACGTTTTGGAACTGTTGTCTCGTAAGCTATAAAGCCTTTCTTTTAGTGGTCATTAACTCTTGAATGCTAGCAAGCGTGGGATTTAAATGAGTTTTTAATTATAATTTATTTTTACAGGGCTGAAATAATCTGTGATTTCAAGACTGGAGACAGTCTATGTTATGCCTTCATTGGTGAGTGAAAATTTTTTGTCAAATACTCACACTGCGCATTGAATTATGCAGCAACTGTATATTCTTCAGTTAAGCAAGCTTGAGTGAGATTAATCTGTTTCCTCGCTTACACACACACACACATAGATATAGCAAAGCGATGTGCATCTGTTCCATACTGGTTTCTGCATGTGCTAATAATTTACTTTCTTTTTACCAGTGTTTGAGAACAGACAGGCATGTGAACAAGCATTCTTCAAGGTGATCTTAAACCCCGAAAGAACTTATTCTTTCCTCAAATCTTGGATTTTTGTGCCTGCATGTATAATGATGTTGATGTATGAGTATGTATCTGCTATTTAATGTAATTGTCTTCCATTTGTAACTTCAATAGACCATGTGTTAAACAGAAAATGATATTTCATTGGAATAGATTTACTAGACATGGGAGCCAGGTGCATTTATGAACTTAATTTTGTGCAATGCTTGGGAATGATAACCACAACAACTATTCTTAGATGCAGGAACAGTTGTCATATGTTTTCTTCACCATTAGTCTCGAGGACATTCATTTTTGTTAACCGTATTGTTTTATTAATTCAATTTATAGGTTTTGCTGAACGTGGCAATCTTTCTTTTGAGGGACGACCGGAGGAATCAAGATGGTCAAGCAAGTCGAAATGTGCAGAGACAAGTGTGAGATGATGATGGCAGATGTGAGTCGGATCACCCAAAGAGTTCAGATACTGATCGCCACAGAGACAGGAGGGATGAAGGAGATTGTAGGAAGAGAAGTGCAGATAGCGATAGTCGTGCGGAGAGGAGGGATGATGGAGATTACAGAAAGAGAAATCCAGATAATGGGAGTCATCGAGATCGAAGGGATGAGCGGGATTATAGAAAGAGAAGTGCCGATAGTGATATCCATGGGGACAGGAGATATGATAGCGATAATCGAAAGAACTCTGGCAATAGTGAATTGAGGGGAGCCAAGTTATAAAAAGGGCAGAGAAGATGATGATAGCTATAAAAGATGGCCAGAAGATCAAGAAAATAGGCGTTAGGGTGCAGAAAGTGATGATCGTGATCGTGAGAAAAGGCACCAGTGAGGAAAAAGAAGATGAAGTCTCTCAAGTGCAATGGCCATTGCCAGGGATACTGAAACAGACCCATACTGGAAAATTAGAAATGAGTATTGTATTGTTTAACCTTGAAATTTTCTACCTTGTAGATAATATATTATACTTGCAATGGAAATGTATAGTTAGCTTATAAAAGCATAACAGAATTGTTTATTTCATCCATGCGCCTCTAATGATGGACTTTATATTCGAAAAATGAAAATGGAGAAAAATTATTTCTGAATATGATGCTACTGAACATATATACACTGTTTTTATCATCTTAATTGTATCTACTGAACACATTATTATTTTTAATTTTAAAATATAAGATATCGAAAAACACATACTTAAATTTGAAATACAGTAATTACAAAATATTATTTTTATTTTTAAAAAGGATGGGACTATTTGAACCCACTAAATTACTTATTAAATTCACTTTTAAAAATATTTTTTTATACTTAAAATACCCCTAAATTAAATTACACTTATAGACATTAAAATATAATAATAAGAAAAATAAAATAAAATTTTTACTCTTTAAATCCATCTTTATATTTAACGTAATTTTATTAAACCCTAATCATATTTTCTTTAAACCCTAATTAATTGATTCAATTAACAAATTTGATTGTATCTTTGTTTGCGATTGACAGAGGGCCACAATCAAAGGATAAATCTTGACTTTATGGAAGAACAAAGCAATATTCATAATAGTTTGAATCATGAACATGTCTGAAATTCTTTAATTTACTTTTAATTTTTTGTTTTTGTTTTTTTTTTTTTTTTGGCTTTTCTATTCGAAGTTGGTACAAAGATACATAAAACTCACGAGTAAACTCTTAACTCATGAGTTCTTACTTCCCTTATTATATAACCCACTTGTTATGCTTATTCTCCTCTTACACAACTTGCGTTTTATATAGCTTCTTATGCATATTTGGTTCATTCAATAATGGCTTGAGCTTTTCGAGTCCTTTATCTGTATTTTGATGGTTTAACAAAATTGCTTGGCTGAACCTTCCTTCTTTTGATTGGTCAAATCCAATGCAATTAGGGATCATGCATATGAAAAAGATTTGGACGGAGATGAACTTTTAAAGTCTTCAAGTTTGGGTTTCTTTGTTGTGCTGCTCTAATTTTGTTTGACAGTCTGGGCTGAACTTTTATAGTCTTCAAGTCTGGGTTTCTTTGTAATTCTTCTTATGTGTTTGTGTTATTCGGTTTCTTTTTAGCTTCTTTTAACTTCTTTTCAGCCTTGCTTCTTTGTCCCTTGGCCTCTTTCGTGTCTTCGTCGCTTGGCTTCTTTTTTACTTTGCTTCTATCAATTTCTTGTTCTGCTTCTATGGGTTATGCTGCTCGGCTTTGCTCTCATTTTTCCACTGATGCTTTCTGTATTTTGTTCCCCATTACTGTCATAATCTTGCCCCTTTTATACATACTTTTGAGCTTATCTATTACCTATCCTCCTCTTAATCTCCTGCATACTAATTTTATCACCCAAAATTTATCCGTTTAAATTGCAATTAATTACCTTAATTTATGCTAGGCATAGTTTATTCACTAACACCTATTAAGTCAAAAATTAATTGACATGAAATTGAAAAATCATGAAAGATAATTTGTAAGAAAACAAAAAAGGCTTTATGTGTCACATAAAACTGATTTTCCAAATATAGTTTGTTGTTTTAATAACCACATTCTATTATATGCAGGATGATAGTTCCATCAGATCTATCAATTCTAATACAGACTGTGTGATGGATTATAGCAGTGTATTTACAACTCACGAGGTAACTTTAGTTTACAATTAAGTTTGCATTAATTTTTTATAAAATTTTATTTAACTTACATGAGATTTTTGTCTATCTAGATATTCAAGAGTAGAGAAGCAATGATTCAGTGGACTCGTAATGTTGGAAAGAAAAATGGTACGGTGGTTGTCATCAAGAGATCTGAAGTGGGCTGTGGTGGTAAAAGACTAAGGATTTTTTTTGGTTGTGAGAGAGGTGGAAAGTATGAAAAAATAAACAAGAAGAAAGACAACAAAAAAGAGTTGAAATCAAGAATAACTGGTATAAAAAGATGTGGATGTCCTTTTAAATTAAAGGGTCAAAAGTTAGACACTTATAACAATTGGATGCTAAAGGTAATGTGCAAAGTGCATAATCATCCAATTGCAAAACATCTTGAAGGGCACTCATTTGCAGGACGATTAACTGCAGAAGAAAAGTCAATATTAGTTGACATGTCAAAAAATATGGTAAGACCAAAAGATATTTTAGTCACTTTGAAAAAAAAAATGCATTTAATGTTTCTACAATGAAGTCAATATACAATGCACGACAGAGATATAAAGTGATTGAGATGGCTGGCAGATCACAAATGCAACAACTTTTGAGTAAGTTATCTGAATATAATTACATTGAGTGGCATAGGTGTTATGACAACACAGACATTGTGAAAGACTTGTTTTGGACACACCCCAAGAGCATAGAGTTGTTACATACATTTCCAAGTGTTTTGCCGATGGACTGTACTTACAAAGTCAATAAATATCATCTTCCTTTATTTGAGATTATTGGAGAGACATCAACTGATATGACTTTTAATATTGCTTATACATACCTCAGTTCAGAGCGGGAAGATAGCTACACATGGGCTTTAGATAGATTAAGGAGTTTAATGGACAATGATTTTCTACCTAGGGTCATTTGCACTGACAAAGAGTTGGCTTTAATGAATGCCATTGAGAAAATATTTCCTAATGCAAATCATTTTTTATGTAGATGGCATATTAGTAGGAATGTTATGGCAAATTGTAAAAAGTTATTTGCAGAAAATGATAAGTGGGAGAAGTTCATAACGAGTTGGAACTTATTGGTGTTATCTTCAAATGAAATTGAATTCATTGACCACTTTAAAACAATGCAGAGAGATTGTGCATCTTTTCCGGTAGTGATGGAATATGTAACAGATACATGATTGAACAATTATAAAGAAAGATTTGTTTCAGCATGGACAGATAAAATTATGCACTTTGGAAATTTGACAACAAACAGGTATATAACATTTTAATTTTACCATTAACTTATTGGTTTTACTTTTTCAAATTATTCATTTATTATCATCATCATCATCATCATCATCATCATCATCTTTTTAATAGGGTTGAAAGTGCACATTCAAGGTTGAAGAAGAATCTTTCCACAAGTCAAGGAAACTTTGAGACATCATGGGCAAAGATACACAATTTACTTGAGCTACAGCATTCAGATATTAAAGCATCATTTGAGAAAAGTTTGACAATTGTCCAACATCAATTCAAGCCTGCAGAATTCAAAAATATTCGAGGCTTCATCTCTATAACTGCATTAAATATAATCCTCAGTGAGTTGAAACGTGCTAATTCTATTGGGGTCGAATATATTGTGTTCAGTTGATCCCAAAGTGTAGTTCTTTAGGCTAATGTGTGTGTGTTCTTTCATCTTTAATATTTGAATTCACCTATGAGTTCTCCTCGTCGCAGAATTAAAATGTTGATGGCTTTATAGAGTAATGAAAAAAAAAAACACTAAGAAAGCCTACAAAATAATATTTAAATATCCTTCCAGCCCATGTGAGTGGACGGAAAGCCTACAAAATAATATTTAAATATCCTTCCAGCCCATGTGAGTGGACGGAATTTGGAATTTGAGCCTCAGATCTTTAGTATCATCCAATTGGTTTAACAAGCTGAGCTAACTGGCATTCCATCCGCAAATATAGTATTAAATGTATTCAAATCAAATTCAAGTAACCACATCATGTATCTTCACATGCTCATGAACATAAACAAAAGCGAGTTGGGTAATTAAATTTATTATCAAGATTGCGAAATTTTTTTTTTTTAAAAAAAAAAGGTGATTAAATGAAGTTACCTCGCTGAAGATTGAGACACATACATCAATCTTTCCATAACCCCACTTCTAGAGAGTAATGGGAACTGCATTAAAGATGGATAAAAGGTATAAGAAATAAACAATTAGGGCAGTGGGTTCACAGGCCATGCAAAAGACACAGGAATCAAAAGGCATAGAAATATCAGTCATCAGAAGCAATGAACTCCCAATAAAAGTCAACAGATCTCTAAAATAATCTCACATCAAAGCAAATATTACCATAAGTCAATATTCAATACAATAAACTGACCCAATCAGCTATCTTGATGGGTCTTCATCATGTTATTCTTAAAGTGGATGAATCTCTGTCATAAATTGAAGGTTCACAATCACGACAACTAGAACTATTACAACGTTATTTCTCTGCTCAATTTCAACAATGGAAAAGGTGTCTAAAATCCTTCTTCACTGTCAGAAATGAGACAAAAAGGAGAAAGAAAAAACCAATCACTCTTCTGTTTCCACGATCCACGGGTTAAAGACTAACCAACAAGTGTTTGTTTCCAACATGAATAAAAATACATTCTTTTGAAATATTGACATGTATGATGTATTATAATATTGGTTTCCTTGAACCTAATTGTCATCTATAAATGTTCTCATGAAATGAAGTTTGACTGTAGCAAAGAAAGCCTATCCCACCTCCGAAGCAGATTTTTTCCCATTGTGTAACTAAAATGCTAAAAAACATGTCATTAAGATTGGAATGACCTTGGACATATCAAGTGTTTTTTAAGAGTCAAATCAAACATCTGATAAGTTGTTAGGCAATTGACAATCTTTCTTAGAGCAAACAGAACCATGTATCAGCTTCCAAAGCCCTGGAGATGTTACCGACTTAGTACGTCCATCAACCTCAAGTAGTTCTTTCTATTTCAACAAAGCAATTGAAACTTGATAAAGTTTCACCTAATACTACACCTCAATCTCCATAGCATATCCATGTTATCCTTTTATTCAATTAATTTAAGTTGCAGCTTTAAAATAAAATAAACCAAAACTTTTTTTTCTGGGGCAAATCCGGGTGCAGGGCTGCAGGTGACTTTCAGTGTCATGTATGCACAGCTATTATTAGCAGATCCATATCACAAATGAAACATGCCAATATGTGTCTGTTATGGAGATGCAGGAACCTAAAAGGATACAAAAATAGAATCTCCACCAAAATTAAACTGCTAATAATAGAAATTTATGCCCAAAAGCTTCAATTATAACAATTAATTAATCTGAACAATTAAAAATAAAAATATGGGAAAAGATAATAACCGTTTCTTCTTGGAGAGGAGTTTGTTTTTGTTGATTTTACGGCCACCAGCTTCTGTGGTGTTGCTAGCACCTTCCTTCCACTTATCTGGCACTATTACTTTAGCTAGCTTCTTTTCACCTGCGCAATTCAATCAACAGCTAATCACCGACAACTAAAATTTAAGTAATTTTTCTACAACTTTGATAATTAATATGATTGAATTGAGGAAGGAGATTGGAAAACTTACACTTTTCGCACACCATTATAGCTTTTATCTTCTGCAAATTCGTTGAAGGCTTAATATGAATTTGTTTATAGACCTCGAATAAATTGAATCCTCTTCTCTGAAGATAAACAAGCACTATTATTAATTTTCTTTCCACCGACTTATTGTTTATACTTGTTTAATGTAAATGAGCACTGTGGCAAAGGTTGGCACAAATGGATGGCGAACCTAAGGCACAACTATTTCAACACCCATGGGCATTCATTTCCTTCTTCCCTGCTTTCATTGATATTGCTTCGCTGCTTTCATTGAATTTAACAGGTTTTATGAGTAAAATTATTATTATTAATAAAATTGGGTTTAATAAAGGTATATTAGGTATTTAAATGAATTTATTGAATAAATTTTAAAATTTAATTATGAATTTATTTAGTAAACACGTTTAATAAGTAATTTAATGAATTTAAATAGCCACCCTTTTAAAAAATATCAATTCAAAAATAATACCGAACATGTTCTTAATGTGGGTGGGAATTGGGATTGTCCTTTTTATCTTTTAATGGGAAATGAAGATAAATCCTTTAACTGCATAAATTGTTAATCTAAGGCTAAATCCTTTTAACTGCATCTAAGCTTGAATCAGGTTCCTTCTAGTTTGAATTGCTGTCCAGTACAGGCAAAGTTTCACATAAAATTTCAGCTGCCTGATCAAGCTCCTGCTATGATATGATCAGTGGTGGTACTAGCCTCACAACATTCCCTTTACCAGCAGTGAGTATAAGGAGGCCAGAGTCTCGACATGCATCAACCAGAGGCGTGGCAGATACATCGAACTCGATTCCAATAATTAGCCCGAGTCCACGTACATCTTTCACATGTGGGTTTTGTTGGGTGAAAGTGAAAGTGCAGAAGAATTTTTTATTTAAGAACAAAGTATTTTTGCTGGAAATTATTGAAACTTTATTGCTTAATTTATTTTCTGCTCTATCTTTTCATACAACTAGAGTCCTGCATTTATATGCATTATAGATAACTCTAGAGATTACATTAATCATGCTTTATTTTTCCAAAGCCACATTGTAAACATAAATTCTACCCTTTACTTCACGTTGAAAAACAAACCAAAGTACCCTTCAAACTTCTTGCTCAATTTAATAGATTACTAATTGCATCTCAACACCCCCTCTTAATTAGTAATCTTCAATTGCTTCTTAAATTTTTCAAACTTCTCAATGCTGATTGCTTTGGTCAGAAAATCTGCTGGCTGCTCATTAGTCCTGATAAACTCCATGTTAACTTCTCCTTTGCTTACTAAGTCACGAATGTAGTGATAACGCAGCTCAATGTGCTTAGACTTAGCATGAAAGATAGGGTTCTTTGATAGAGCAATGGCTGACATGTTGTCGCAATAAATTGTTGTTGCAGCTTCTTGATCGAACTGCAAATCCTTGAGAATTCTTCTAAGCCAAACAGCTTCACAAGCTGATTCAGTTGCTGCAATGTACTCTGCCTCGGCTGAGGATAAAGCTACTGACTTCTGCTTCCTTGAGCTCCATGAAATCACATTTGTACCAAGACAAAATAAATAACCTGATGTGCTTTTTCTGTCATCAAGGGAACCAGCCCAGTCACTGTCAGTAAAACCAACAAGCTTGCAATTGTCTTCTTTTTCATACATGATCCCCTGCTTTTTTGTACCTTGAAGATACCTTAAGATTCTCTTTGCTGCAACATAATGGGACTTCCTTGGATCATTCATAAACCTGGAAAGAACACTAACTGAGTGCAAAATGTCAGGTCTTGAGTTGGTGAGATAAATCAACGAACCAACCAAGCTTCTGTAGATTCGTGCATCTGCATTTTCTTCTTTTTCATCATGCTTCAATTTTTCATTCAAACCCATAGGAGTAGGTGCTGGTTTGCATTTGAACATGTGGAATTTCTTCAACAAATCTTCTATGTATTTTTCTTGACAAAAAAAGATTTTTCCTTTTGCTTGCTTCACTTGAATGCCAAGAAAATACTTCATCGAGCCCAAGTCTGTCATTTCAAATTCATCCAGCATGCTTTTTTTAAACTCTTCCACCAATTTCAGATTAGTGCCACAATAAATTAGATCATCAACATAAAGGCAAACAATAAGGAAAGCAGTACCTTCCTTTTTGACATAAAGAGAAGGCTCACTGAAGCTTCTGTCAAATCCATTTTTAATGAAATATCTATCAATTCTGCTATTCCACGCTCGAGGAGCTTGCTTCAAGCCATACAAGGCTTTTCGGAGTCGATAAACTTTGTTTTCTTCACCTTTCACTTCGTATCCTTTAGGCTGCTCAACATAGACCTCTTCTTCAATTTCACCATTCAGAAATGCTGATTTTACATCCAGCTGAAACACATTCAATTCCATTTGGGCTGCCAAGGCAAGAACAGTTCGAATAGTCTCCATTCGAACTACTGGAGCAAACGTTTCTGTAAAATCGACTCCAAACAGCTGAGAGTATCCTTTTGCAACGAGCCGTGCCTTGTATTTTTGTACTGAACCATCTTCATTGAACTTGATTTTGAAGATCCATTTCAGCCCAATTGTTTCTTTTCCTTTTGGCAAATTAACTAGCTCCCAAGTTTTATTTTTCACGATGGTGGCCATTTCTTCATTCATTGCATTGATCCAATCTTTATTTCTTGAAGCCTCCTCAAAGTCTCGAGGCTCACAAGAAAATAAAGCAAGTTCACATGACTCATAAATTTCTCTTATTGACTTTATCTTTGTTGGAGGGCTTTCATCATCTGAAGAACTTTCTGCTGCTGAATTTGGAGAATTTTGTTCCAAATTATTTTGCTGTGAAGAATTTGGTGGAGATGCAGGAGCTTCAAAAAAACTAGATGCTTGAGATTGATCTTTTTTCCATTGCCAAGTTGATGCCTCATCAAATACAACATCTCTTGAGATAACAAGTTTATTTGTTGTAGGATTCAACAACCGATACCCTTTAGACTCATCACTATAGCCAATAAACAAATACTTTTCACCTTTTTCATCAAACTTCTCCCTGTTTTGAGTTGGAATAAGAGCATAAGCAATACTCCCAAAAATCTTCAAGTGATCAATAGTTGGCTTTCGGTTGTGCCAAGCTTCAAATGGAGTTTTGTCTCTAACAGCTTTTGTAGGAGACCTGTTAAGAATGTATACAGCTGTATGACATGCTTCTGCCCATAAGTTGTTAGGAATGCCTTTGCCTTTCAACATGCTTCTTGCCATCTCTACAATGGTACGATTCTTCCATTCTGCAACTCCGTTTTGCTGTGGACTTCGACTGACAGAAAGCTGTCTCTGAATTCCATTATCCCTGCAATAATTCATGAATGGAGTGTAGATAAATTCACCACCACGATCAGTTCTCAATGTCTTCATTTTCCATCCACTTTGCCTTTCTGCAAGAGCTTTAAATTGAAGAAAAGTTGAGAAAGCTTCTGATTTTTCATTCAAAAAATAAATCCACATCATCCTTGTATAATCATCAACAAACAGAATGAAATATCTCCTGTTATTGAGAGAAAGAGTCCTTGTAGGACCACAAATATCAGCATGTACAAACTCCAACGAAGCTTTGGCTCTCCATGAAGTTTTAGGAAATGGAAGTCTATGCATTTTTCCATATATACAGCCCTCACAAACTTTTTCATATCTTCCAACAACAGGTAAGCCAATCACCATGTTCTTTTGGTTGAGCAAATTCAGCCCTTTATAGTTTAAATGGCCATATCTGAGATGCCATAAATTTGACAAATCTGAATTTTCAGTTTTGAGAGCAACATTCTCATCAAGTGGCATAACAAGGGGAAAAACCTTGTTCTTTGACATTTCAACAATGGCCACTGTACGACTATTAGTTTTATCAATAATTCTGCATTTTCCATCATCAAAATAAATTGAAAAACCCTTTTGAATTAGCTGCCCCACACTCAAGAGGTTCTGAGTTAAATTTGGAACATAAAGAACATTGAAAATGAGCTTTTTGTTACCTCCCTTTGTATAGACAACAATAGTGCCTTTTCCCACAGCTTTCTGCATCTTTCCATCTCCAAGCTTCACTTGTGAATTAAAACTTTGGTCAAAGCTGATAAAAATGTCACGTTCTCCAGTCATGTGGTTGCTGCAGCCGCTATCCAAGTACCACAAATTATTTGATTCATGTTCAGCACCTTTACTTGAATAAAACAAGTAATCTCCATCACCTTCCTTTGTAAAATTTGCCTCATTTTTGCCTTTTTTATTTTGATACCAGCAATCCCTTTGAGAATGGTTAGGAATGCGACACCTTGTGCATTTATAACGGCAATCTTTTGATTCATGATTAGACCGATTACAAATAATGCATTGAGAATCTGAATTTTGCTTTGAATTCCCTCTGTCATTTTTCCACTTGTTGCAGTTGTCGTTTTGTTCTCTTTGCCCTTTGCCATGGTGTCTGTTTCTTTGAGACGAGCCTCCATTCTTCTGGTCTTTCTTGCTGCTTCTATTCTGATCTGAATTATTAATCTTTGACTGAAAAGCTTGCTCTGTTGGCTGACTTGAAGATCGATTAATTCTTTGCTCATGAGACCGTAATGAACCTGACAAATCTGAAAAAGTCATCTTGGACAAATCCCTTGATTCTTCAATGGCTGCTGCTGCATGATCAAACTTTGCAGGAAGACATCTCAACACCTTTTCGTTCACCTTCTTGTCTTCAATGGTGTCTCCGCAACCTTTAATTTGGTTCACAATCTCAGTAACTCTACTGCAAAAATCCTGAACTCCTTCGCTATCTTTCATTGATAAATTATCGAACTCTTTCCACAAAGTCTGCAACTTGATGGTGACTGCCTTTTCGGAACCTTGAAATTCTTGTTTTAGGATTTCCCAAGCATTTTTGGCCTTTTTGATACCAAAAATTCTGGGAAAAATTGACTTACTAACACCTTGCTGGGTTTATCGAAGTGCCGTGGCATTTCTCTGTATGTTTTCTTTGTATTGCTGTTGATGTACTTGAGTCCAATTTGAAGAACTCGCAGATTCTGGTGGTTCAGCATATCCATCTTCAACAACATCCCATAAATTTTGAGAGAGGAAAAAGGTTTCCATTTGATTACTCCAATATTCATAATGTAGCCCTTCAAATATTGGAACTTGACTGGGAGCATACGAAAATAATGTGGGTAGGGTATTTGATGTCATTTTGAGGGTGTTTTGGAATAGCTCTGATACCAAATTTGTTGGGTGAAAGTGAAAGTGCAGAAGAATTTTTTATTTAAGAACAAAGTATTTTTGCTGGAAATTATTGAAACTTTATTGCTTAATTTATTTTCTGCTCTATCTTTTCATACAACTAGAGTCCTGCATTTATATGCATTATAGATAACTCTAGAGATTACATTAATCATGCTTTATTTTTCCAAAGCCACATTGTAAACATAAATTCTACCCTTTACTTCACGTTGAAAAACAAACCAAAGTACCCTTCAAACTTCTTGCTCAACTTAATAGATTACTAATTGCATCTCAACAGGTTTCTTGCGAGTTTCTGTTTTAAAGTTTCTTTGAAGTAATGCCCTTTCTTGGAGACACTGGCCAAGAAAGAGGGATTGGAGACTTTATCTGGAACAGCAATGTCAGCATTGCAGACAAGGGGACTGCCAGCAAAAGTGCTTCCATGGTCGCCATAATTTATGGCAGATGCAACTTTTTCAGTTACTAATACAGCTCCAATAGGAAGGCCTCCGGCAAGAGGTTTGGCAAGTGTCATTATATCTGGGAAGGCACCGTAGCGCTCATGAGCCCAATGGTATCCCGTTTGGCCTAGACCACATTGAACCTGCACCAGGTGAAAATGCCAATTTCAATGAACTATATACTACTAATAGTTGATTGCAGAACGCAGTACAACGCTAATTATCTGGCTTTGCATGTAATGCAAATGTGGTAAGCATGCGTAAGTTTTAAAATCTTCAACATTCCGAAACAAAAGCTTCAGAATTAAAAGCTATCAGTAGCAAGCAATTTGAAATATGGAAATAAAGATTAGCATAAAAAAATTAGTGACACCTCTCAAACTACTTGTCTTAGTTATTTGAAGGATCAGGCAAAAGGAAACTATGTGCTGTCTTGAATCTGTTGAACCAGTGGAAAAGAATGGTAAAGTACCAGCTTCGTTCAAAGAAGTGGGAGGAATGAATGATTGGTTGAGTTTTAAAACTGTGCAAAAGATAAACCGAGCATGGATGGGGAAAATACAGTAATTCAAGTTGAATTTGCTAGAGCAGGGGTATTTGCTTCTAAATTTTAATAGACCTGGACAAGAGGAAAATGTGCTTGATCAAGTGACTTTGCCTCTCTGGCCAACTAAAATGGTTTTTGCCTCTCTGGCAACTAAAATGGTTTTGTTTATTGACTCAATTGATAAGCTGCCAACTTCTGATTATTACCATGGAAAGAAATGCACAAAACAGAAGCAAAATACGAATTTGATCTTAAATTGCAGGGTATTTCATAATCAACATCCTACACACAAATGAATGTACATGTCGGACTGTAAATTATATATGCGCACTATTTCAACTTATCCATTATCAAATCTAAATGCTTAGAAAATATAGTAAAAATATAGCACGGAATATGGCAGTTGAAGGAATGACAAAATTGTTATGAGAATAGGTATCAAATCATCTCTCACATGGATGGCTTCACTGTTGGTTTAAAAAACGTTTGGAGCAGAAATATTAGGATCGCATTTCTCATACATATATAGAGTTATTATAATCTAAAAATCGTACCTTTGCTTTTTCATAGAAATAATATGGGCTCCTAAGTCACGAACTGTCACCGCCAATTCTATTAGATCATGATCCGTTACCAATGATCTTCCAGGTTATGACTCAAGAGAAAATTTTTCACTAGTTGCTTTTTCACTACTGGAAAGCAACTAACAAGAGAAAATTTTTCTCTTCAAGTTAGAGAGAAAATTTTTTTTTCTCTATTCTGTATATTGTGGCTCTTCATTCTTTTAGGAAAGAACAAACCTTTTTATATTTTATTGGTGGAAACTCTAGGCTCCTTTTTTTAATTCTATTAAATAAAAAATATTTTATTTAAATTAAAAAGGCAAAGTAATGTTACTTGTTCTTTGTGATAGGGGCCCACCTTGTAAAATAACACAAGACCCCTTACATACAAGTATATTAAATAGAGTCTCTCACCAAATAATATATTTAGGCTTTTAACCCAAATAGCTAGTTATCTTGCTTATTAACCCAGTAATGGTGCAGTTAATTAAATGAGCTAACCCATGGATCATATGGGTACATACAATAGTGACTACAATAATTAGACTTGTAATTAAACTAGCCCAATTATTTAATTCCAAATCTACTCCACTAAAAGATTAGAATTGACCTCCATAATTGTATGCTATCTAAGATAGTGTTCTCGAATAATAATTCGACCCATGCCACATTGATTTCTTTAATGAACAATCCTTTGTACCACATCGCTAATTAAATTGATATCTCAACTGTCCAATCAATTTAATTACATCTTGTTCCTTGACACTTACTGGCTTTCTCTAATGATCATTTTCAACATACTAATTATGTTGACACACTCTGGCCAGAGAATTCTATGATCAAGTACCGAAAACCCGTCAAGAGATGTGTTGTATAAATTCTATATTGTTAATCTATAATCTCACTGCTCATAATTGCTTCCACCAAGATACCGGGTAATTTTGACTACCAATGTATGTCATGCCCATTGATAATTCAAATGAAATGACAATCATAAATATGAAACTATAATTAACTCAAGATTGATATTGCAATAAAATCAATGCCTATGAGATTTAATAAGTCTGACAGTCATTTCAAGGTTAATTAAATCTCATGTGTGATCCAGTTCAATGTAGTCAAACTACATCAGTAAATTCATACATGATTAAGACAAATCATTCAATAAAATTACTACAGTCTAAACATAAATGGAGCGTCCAACTCTATTTATCAACTGCGAACTCAATTTCTTTAATCATAAGATAACTTGTATTTATGTCTTCTGTGAATCCATATGATGATCACATAAATACATATAATATGATTAAACGGACCTTATTCAAAATATTTATACAATTAAGATATCTGAATAAATACCTCAAATATTTTGTTAATCAGAAAATCAATATGCTTTAAAGAGCACATAATCCCAACATTCACCTGAAGACAAAGTTCTCAAGTTGAATCACAAGGGCTAAGGGCATGGTCACAAAAGGGGATTAGAAAGGCTATATTAGTCGATGTTTACAATCTTACAATATCATCTACCACTAATAGTACTCAATTTGCGAAAACTACTGATATAAAACTGGTGATGGTACATGTTCATGAGAATAACCAATAGGCACTAACCAGTTATTGTAATCTCTGGAAAACAAACAACAATTTGTGCTTTGAAAATTTGATATAATCCTTAAAATCTATCATGTAGTCAGTAAATTTAGATATAATTATAAAGCGATAACAGCATATTACCTCATCGAAGACAAGGAGAGCCCCAACATCATCACAAGCATCACGTAAAAATTGTAAAAATTGTTTAGTTGCACTATATATGCCCTCTTCACCCTGGATGGGTTCCATAAAAATTGCTACACTTTTACCACGCTGAATCAATTTTCTAGTAGCTTCTATATTTCCATACTCAACAAAAGTGACTCCAAGCATAACAGGTTCAAAAGGTGATCTATAGTGCTCTTTTCTCGTCAGAGCAAGAGCACCCATGGTCCTCCCATGGAAACTATTGGTGAAAGATACGAAATCTGTGGCTGGCTCTTTGGAATCAGGATTTGAGTGTCTCTGAAACTTTCTAGAAAATTTAATAGTTGCCTCATTTGCTTCCGTTCCAGTATTGGAGAAAAACACACGATCAACAAAAGAAGAAGCCACCAAATGCTTAGCAAGCTCTATCTACAAGAAAAAACATAAGCAAAATACCCACTAAACCAATTTAACAAAACCCATTAGTATTAAGGTTAAATATACAATAAGCTATATACACAACATGAGAAACATAAAACTTATTTCTACAGTACTACTACTGTTGATGCCGAAAAACGACCTCAATAACTGAATTTGTTTTGATGGGGAATAATAGCAAAAAAATAAGCTCAAACGTTGATCTGACCATAACTTCAACGCCTACCAACCACAAAAACACGGTTAGGACATACCGGTAGAGGTTCCGGCGTAGACCCTCGGATGTTTAAGTCGGATAAATTATGTATAGGGAGAAAATCAAGAGGATCAAAGGCTGAAAATAAGTTAAAGTGAAAGAATTCTCAAGTGGACGTGTCATAAAAATGGTAGAAAAGCTTTAAAATTGCTCACTTGTAGCTTTTGGTTAAATTTTTGCCAACCTCTTTACCTGATGCCCTCTTTGGTTTCAATAGGCCCCTGGTTGTGGGTGGTTACCGCGATCTTAACACACTCATTGGTAGTTACCTAAAGCAGTTGCCATGATTTTAGACACTTAGTGGTAGTTACTTGTAAATTTGTGAGCGGTTGAGAACGTAGTGGTTTACATCTCCCCTAAAAATTAGGCCACGTTATCCTGATCGGATTGAAGGATTTATAAACCAGGTCGTACATATAAACCAGGTAGCCAACATAGGCTCCAGGTCGTACTTATAAACCAGGTAGCCAACATAGGATCTAGGTTGTACTTATGAGGTCGGCTCGACGACAATAGATTCCAGGCAGATTAGGGTCGACCGTACTTCTTGGTACTATCAGAAAAATCCAACCCGAACAACTACTTCATGCAATTGCCAGTTTTAATCAATTTCATTAAGCATGACTCCTTAGCTCCTCGTGTTCCCATTTCTACAGGTTTACATTGACAAGTAACAAGGGCAGAAGCATTACAACAATGTTGAGATATATTTCTCTTATCTACTCAATACCTAACATATCCATCAATAATCACCCCTCGAAAAGTTCCATAATACATCAAAATTTACATGAATGCAAAAATTATCAGATGCCAACTTCCATATTATGATAATCTGGACAAACAACTCTATATTCAAAGAGTTGCTCAAAAACAACTCTTTATAGAAAGAGTCCGAGCAAAGTTATACCTTTCAGCAATTCTTTAGAACTCAATATCATACTAAATTTCAATCAATTCTCAAAATGCTTCCGCATTCTGAATAAATAAATAATTGAAAGCTGATAACTCCAAGAACTTGTTGCAAAATTAAAATGATGTCAACATGCAATACGTGTCAGTATGCAAGCGGACACAATAAGTAGTAAAGTAATGAGTAATCAGATCGTCTCCACAGGGATTGATCTATTGCAACTTGCTACAGCAATCTTATAGTACATATTTTAGCCAAGTAAGTAAATAACAAATAATTTTTTTTAAGATTAAAGATCTAAAGAAATTAAAAAGTGCAATAATCTAAATGCAATAAACTAAAGCCACATCACAAAAAAAGGGTATACTCAATGACAAAGCGATAGTTGGATCTTAAACTCACTTAATGGTTTTGACTCTTTTTCACTTAATACTCTGTTGCTACAGCATCTACTGCAGCACTGGGCAGAATCACTCATGCGTCCTCAGCTGTCGCTTGTTGGACATCTTATATCTAAAAACAACCTAACAATGACCAGTTGTTAAGCCAACATTTAGATATAGCATTACTCGTTCTAGGTTCCTATAACCCTACAAGGTGACTACCTATATCTAGTTCATCACAAATTCTAGATTAGGCATGGCTCTATTCAAATCGAGTTAAACCCAACTTGGGAAACCCACTCTAGAATCAGGTATTGTCTCGGCTAGATCCACTAGGTTAGACCTTTTTTAGGCTCTTTCCTAACTTGTATCTACTAAATAGGTGGTCAGCCAAAATAGAGAATTACAACACATGCAACCAAGGAAAAATACTACAACATACACCCAGCAACACAATATATGAGTCAAATAACCATAAAGTTCATTTAAAATCCAACCACTTAAAAGTTTACCTCATGATGAGCTGTAAAACAGTAAAAGCATAAAAGTTTGTCATCAAATACATCATCAAGGAGAGATTTAAAACAAATAAATACAAGGATAGAGTTTAGATACAACGAGGATGAAGTGTCACTTCTTCAATCTTGATGTGCACTCTCTCCTCCTTGAATGCTCCTCGCGTATAGATCTGAAATTCTCCTTGATTTTTATGAGTCACGGCTGAGAATGATGATAGATGATGGTGAGTTAGAATGGCTGCTCGTGGCTGATGATAATGAATGAATGATGTGCGTTCAATGATGCTGAATTACCCCTCATTTCCTTAAAATAAGCCTTTTTTGTCTTAGAATTTTGGTAACCCTAAAAGAAATGGAGAACACTTGTCACCATAAGAGAACCTAAAACCACATGATAATTTGTGCTGCCAGTCACTATTTATCTGCTGCTGACAGCAGCGGTGACAGCTGCAGTAGATTCTATCTGCTGTTGACATGTGACGGTTGGACAATCCTTCTTGTCTCTCTTATTGCTCTCGGATTGCTGTAGCAATTTCTCTAGCATTCTTCCTGAGTTTTGCTTGATATTCCCTCACGTACAGGCTGATCTTTTGGTATCTTTCTACAGGTCTGCTACTGTTTCATCTGCGCCTGATAGTGATAGTGAATATTCATCTGCAGCAGATCATGTCGGCTGGCATGTGAGTTGTCTTTATCTATCTTAGCTCCTGGATTGCTACAACAGTCTCCACAGCATTTCCTCTGATTCGATTTTTGTGTATCAGACAAGTCTTTTGTCGTGTTTTACAATCCTACTGCTGCAGCATGCGATCTTTCTTCTGCAGCATCTTTTATCAACTATGAGTATTTGGGGTTACCTACAATTATGCACAAAATAAGGGCATGAGATGGTCTTTACACATCATTTTACTATAACTAAGATTAAATACATGCATATGCCAAATGTAATAAAAATATAATAAACCTCAATCATTTATTCTCTAAGTAATGTAAGTTTTAGGTCTAAATATAGCATGATAACTCTCATTTCATAGAGTTATCAAAAGCATAATAAAGAAAATGAATGAACCTGAGGAATGGAATAATACATATTGCTAACATGAGTCAACATATTAGCTTGATCAACAATGGCCTTAACCCAAGCAGCATCCCCACGTCCAAGCGCATTCACAGCAATCCCGTGCTAAAATCCAAATACTCCCGCCCTTCAACATCGTACAATTTACATCATTTGCCACTCGTCAGCACAACTGGCGCCCTATTGTACGTCCCTACGAGCAGTTTCTTCTCCGCCTCCATCACCTCCTCGTTGTTTTTCCCCACCCCCGCCGCGTTCCAACGTGGCGCATCGTTCACTTCCACATTTACACTCGCCTCCACCACCATAGGTCACCGTTTTACGCCATTGAATTTGATCTGGCAGCGGAGATTGCCGTGGATATTGGAGTGGAGTTTGAAACGTCAAGCTCATTGCATTCTCCATGGTCATGTCAGGCTGTTTGTTTCTCGGGAAACTTACCATTTAAATGCTGTTAAATAAAATATCTATATATCTAATAACAATATAACATACCTATATTTTATCAAATAAATAAATCCTTATAATTATTACAAAATATCCACAAACAATTCTATCATAAAGGGTGGGTTCAATTCTTCTAATTTCAAGGCCTGATTTTAGAATTGTAATCTAATGTTAAAATAAAAAAGAAATTAGAAAAGAAAAGTTATTAAAAAACCTTTGCATTATTATTAATTAATTAATAAGACAATAAACATTTGTCATTTAACTGGCAATAAATTGCGAGAATAGAAAACAAGACACCTTCCTTCAAAACTTATATACAACAATTACCCACCAGTTATTCAATCAAAATTTTCAGTTCCTAGTGATTCTCTCTCTGTCACTTGATGGAGTAGGCACATTATTACATCTCCAAATACAGCAATTACAAAGCCTGAGGTGGTGAGGGGACCGCCGATTGATAACGACCCTTCACTTGATACCTTCTCAGTGGTATAAAGCAACTGAATTGTAGGGTATAGGGAATGATACAAACAAACAGCATAACTTGCTTGAGACATAGAGACCAGATGCTATATGCATCTCCTTCACATTGTTCATGTAACTGTCTGATCGACCACATATGAACTCACCTCTATGTTGAAGATGATTACTTGCTCTTGGTTATGAAAGTTGCAAAATGGTTTATCTGAGAGAGCCTTTTGCCATTCACATTGATGTACTCTTTGCATTTTCCCATTTCACTTCACTGGTCTTACACCAACGATTCCTTACAGGGAATCTATACTGAGGTTGGGACTCTTCCTAGTCATTGTCATCATCATCATCTTCGCTGGAGTCGTCTTCAACTCTGCCCCACCTTGCACAGTCCAGAGTTGAATGCCCCTTTGGTTTTTGGATTGCTTGCCATCATTTGGAATCTTGTACAGTTGGTTTCTTGGTTGTATGGTCTAGAGCAGTTGCGTCATTTATATTAGTTCTTTTAGGCTCAGCTCTCTGTTATATTCCTGCTTCATTTATCTCTTCTTCCTCTTCTTCTTCTTCTTCTTCTTCTTCTTCTTCTTCTTCTTCTTCTTCTTCAAACTTGGCTTCGGATTCAGGCAAGTGACTTTCCTTGAGCAAAAGAATTAATTTGTCACTAACAGTAGAAACTTACATATACAATAATCTCAGCTAAAATGAGTTTTCATTCCTCTGTACACTGAAAAATGAATGAATAAATAAATAAATAACAGCCTCCAATAAATTTTCCCAGATGCTTCTTCTATCAGCCATATTGATATTCTACTGCAAAGTATGCCTTTGAGAGAGAAAAGATCTTAACAGGATGGAAATGCAAGGGTCTACCAATTGAGTCTTCAAACGAGCTTGAAGGTTTTGATAAACTTCTGAAGATTGATTCAACTCAATGAGTCTGTTGACATCAAAGAAAGCCGAGTTGTACTCCTTCAAACTGACTAGTGTCTGTGCCCGCAGCATCAACGCTCTAGTGTGATTGCAATCAAGCTCAAGAGCCGAGGCACACTCTTCTGCCGCCTGAGACATAACTAAAAGTTTCAATTGACAATGGACAAATCAATTTTGAAAGAAAAAGTATAAAAAGCATCTACATTCTGTAAATACAACCACAAGTGAAAATACGCTTAACCAGCTTCCTGGTGTAATCCAAATTCATATTTACCACACAGTCATTTCATTTGTGACACCAAACTCTTTAGTGCCTTGCGAAATAATAAACCATAATAGTTGGAGCTCGGTGTGCTTATATACAAAATGTGTTCCACGGTTCATAAACCTTAGCACTGTGCAATTCTTTCGAAACCACACGGAGGCAAGGCAAAGTTCACTGGTTAAACCCACGTGTTTAGTTTCGATAAACTCTTTGACAATGACTTTCTTGTTTTCTGTTTTCATTTTTAATTAATTTTCTGCTTTTAAAATATTACATTTTTCACCATTTCACTTCCTTTATCTCCCTCTAGCACAAAAATACACACATTCTTTTATTGAATTCATTTTATCTTTACAAGGAAAACATTTCAGTAGAATCCAGTCTAAAAATGTAAATTAACTAATAAACCGTCTTCAAATTGTTGTATGCGGAATGCAGAATCAAGTGCACCAAATAGTCATAGAAAAAATAAAAGACACAAGAATTTAATGTGGTTTGGCAATTGTGCCTACGTCCACGGGAGCAAGAGAAAATAATTATTTTATTAACAATTATTAAAGTACAATATTTGAGTAAAGAAAACCTCACTTCCCAGAACCCAAATACACCCAGTACTCTCAAATACACTTGAAAGAAAAAATTCTCTCAATTGCTCACACTCTCTGATTGCTCACACACTGAACAATTCTTCACTTGAATTGTTTCTCTGAAATCTTGGGACCTCTCTCAAATGTTTGGGATTCAAAAATCTCTCCAAATGAACTTCTATTTATAGTCGAGCTCTCCAACAAAAGTCTAGTAAATTGGCCAATAATTCAACTCGGCAGCAACTTATCAATTTGCCCATGCACAATAATAATGCTACCCATGCTTATTTCCCATGCACAATAATAATGCCGCCCATGCTTATTTGTTGTCCACTAGCTCCATGTTGTATATTCTCAACATTTCTCCCCCTCGGTGAAAATTTGTCCAAATCTGAGCCGACTGCCAACGAATCATCATCCCTAGAGTGATCCTACATTAAGGATCCAAACCGACTGCCTATGTACTTAGCCACTTTTCCAAACTTAACACATTTGAAGAATTTGAATTAGTTTCAAGCAATGTTGAAACTTAACTCCAGATGTCACCTTTGTCAACATATCTGATAGGTTATCTTTAGTATTGATCTTCTTCAATAACACATCGCTGCTCTCGATAACTTCCCTCACGTAATGATATTTCACATCTATGTGCTTTGTTCGAGCATGATATGTTTGATTCTTTGCAAGGAATATTGCACTTTGGTTATCACAGAAAACCTCAATATTCTCATGGATTATTCCTAGATCACCTAACAAACCTTTCAACCTAATAGCTTCCTTCACAGCCTCAGTTGCTGCCATATGCTCTGCTTCCATAGTGGAAATAGTAATTATCAATTGTAGAATCCACCTCCAGCTAATCGGACCTCCACCCAATGTGAATACATAGCCCATTGTTGATCTTCGCTTATCTAGGTCTCCAGCGAAATCATAATCATAATACCCAACACATTGTTAACCACAATCCTTCTTGAACAATAACCCAACATTAGCTGTACCATACAGATATCGAAGAATTCATTTCACTGCAAGCCAATAGTATTTACTCGGATTATGCATGTATCTACTACCATACTAACGGCTTGAGATATATCGGGCCTTGTGCACACCATAGCATACATGAGACTACCCACAGCACTTGCATATGAAAAATGAGTCATATAGTCGCGCTCTTCTTGAGAGGTAAGACATGAAGAAGAGCTTAATTTGAAATAAGAAGCTAGAGGAATACTTATTGGTTTAGTTTTGTCATCCATACCAAACCTTCTAGCACCTTCTTCAAATAAGATTTTTGAGTCAATCACACGCTCCCATTATTCTTGTCTCTACAAATCTCAATCCCAAGTATTCTCTGTGCATCATCCAAGTCTTTCATCTCAAACTCCGAAGCCAGCTGCTTCTTAATTTCTCAATCTCACCTCTATTCTTCAAAGCTATAAGCATATCGTCAACATAGAGTAACAAATAGATGAAAGTTCCATCTTCTAGTCTTCTAAAGTAAACACAATAATCGTGTTCACTTCTAGTGAATTTCTGCTCTTGTATAAATTGATCAAATCTCTTGTACCACTGCCTCAGTGACTGTTTTAATCCGTACAAAGATTTAATCAATCTACACACATGATTCTCCTTTCCAGCAACTTTAAATCCATAAGGCTGTGTCATATAAATTTCCTCCTCCAAATCTCCATGTAAAAACACCGTCTTAACATCCAACTAAGCCAACTCTAACTCATATTCAGCTACTAAGGTAAGTAGGATACGAATGGAAGTATGTTTTACGACTGGAGAACTTACTTCCTTATAGTTAATACCTTCCGTTTGAGTATAACATTTTGCCACGAGCTTTGCCTTGTATCGAAGAGTTGATTGATTTAGAGATCTTTGCTTCTTAGTGTAGACCCATTTATTGCCAATAGCCTTTTTTCCCTTAGGTAGCTCCACAGTTCCCAAGTTTGGTTTTGATGAAGAGACTTTATCTCTTCCTCTATGGCTAACTTCCACTGATCACTTTCACTACTGCGTAATGCTTCACCAAAAGTGTTGGGGATGTCATCATCAATAACTGGAAGTGCATAGGCTACCACCATATCTTTAGTAAGCCATCCGGGTTTCTTTATCACTCTTTTTGGCCTCCTTGTTGCTGTAGACTCATTTTCATCTTCTACATCTTCAGCTGCTTCTTCCTTTTATGGGACATCAACAGAAACAACTTTTTCTTCAACTCTTGGGGCCACCTCCAAATTTGAACTCTTCTCTGATGTAGAACTAATTGGTACATATGGAGTTGCATCAAACTCTACCCGCTGCAATACTTTTTTGGTCTCGTTCTCCACCTGCTGAGAATTTGAAGCCTTCAAGATAGAAGCTTCATCAAAAGTAACATCTCTGCTATACACAAACTTTTTATCTTCGAGATCTCAAAGCTTGTAGCCTTTAACTCCACCTTTGAATCCACAAAGATAGCTTTTCTTGCACGAGGATCGAGCTTATCTTCTTTACATGATAATAAGCTGGACACCCAAACACACGAATGGAATCATAGTCTTGTGCATGCTTTCCAGACCATATTTTTATAAGAGTTTTACCTCCAATTGCAGTAGAAGGCAACCGGTATATTAAGTGACTTGCGTAGCTCACAGTCTCAGCCCAAAACTTTTTATCTAAACCAGCATTAGATAACATACACCGTACTTCTCCAGCAAAGTACGATTCATGTGCTCAACCACACCATTCTATTGCGGAGTATGTCTCACTGTGAAATGTCTTTTAATACCCTCACTCTGGCATACTTGCAAGAATGGATCAGAAGTATTTTCACCCCCATTATCATATCATAATACTTTGATCTTTCTGCCAGTTTGAGTCTCTACCAGTTTCTTCCATCTCACGAAAATCTCTAGAACTTCATCCTTTGCTCGCATGGTGTACACCCACTCACATCTAGAGAAATCATGAACAAATGTAACAAAATAATGGCTCCACCAATTGATGCAGTCTTAGTTGGTCCCCATACATCACTGTGAACATATTCAAGGATCTCACGAGTATCGCGATTAGTCGTACCAAACTTGACCCTTGTTTTCTTACCTATTACACAATGCTCATAGAAATTTAATTTACAGGTTTTGGTACCTTTTAAGAGTCCGTGCCTCATCAGAGTTTGCAAAGACTTTTCCCCATCATGCCCTAGTCGTGCATGCCATAGCTTAATGGTGTCACTATGCACCTCAGCAATATTTGCATCTTCAATTGTACCTCCCTTTAAATAGTACAAATTATGACTCCGAATTCCTTACAGAATCACCATAGCCCCATATGTGAACTTCATTTTACCATCTTGAATGGTAACCTTATAGCCTTTAGCTTTTAGAACACCCACAGAAATTAGATTTTTCTTTAAAGCTGTAACATATCTAACCTCTTTCAGTTCTCTGACCATTCCATCGAACATCTTGAGCCGAATTGTTCCTATCCCTATTGTACGACAAGGTTATCATTCCCCATCACAACTGCATTGAATTCCAGATTACGAAAACCTGTAAACCATTCCTTTATAGGACACAAATGATAGGTTGCTCCGGTATCAAGTATCCACTCACTCGAACTAGCCACATATGCTGTAGGTATAATACTCAGTGAATAATCAGAGTCTTCATTTTCACGTGCCATGTTTAGTGCTACTGGTTTCTTCCCATCTCTCTTTTGAGCCTTCGGACAATCTTTCCTCTAATGGCCTTTTTTATAACAAAAGGCACACTCATCTCGAGCTATATTTTTGCTTTTCGATTTGGACTGAGAATTCGTTCCATCGTGCTTCTTCTTTTTCTCCATTACCTTTTCTTTGGCTAATAAAGCTTCAAACGATGCTCTTTCGGAATGTTTATCATTATTCCAAATTTCCAAATTGGTCAATGATGTACAAACATCTTTGAAAACGATCACGCTTTTTCCATATATCAAGGTAGTAACAAAATGGCTATATTCTTCTGGCAATGAGTGCAGCAGAATCATAGCCTAGACTTCATCCTAAATATCTTCATCAAGATTCTTCAAATTAGCAAGTAACTTTCCAAATCTTTAGAAATGGTAGTGCATTAAGACCCTAGGCTTCATTCGAAAGCCATATACCTGGCTCATTGCATAAAGGCAATTTTTAGGACTTTTCAGCAAGTACTTTTCCTCCAATGTACACCACAAAGTCTTCGCACACTCCTCATCTTTCACTAGGTATTTCACTTCTTTGGTCAAGCAAGATCTGATTTGACCACAAGCTTTCTTGTTCGTACGATCCCAAGTTTCTTTGTCATACAAGTGTCCTTTATTTTTTAGAACAACATCTAAATCGATTTGAATAAGGGCATTCATAACTTCGCGCCTCCACATGCCGAAGTTGATTTCCCCATCAAACTTTTCAACATCGATCTTCTGGCCTCCTATAATAGGTGTTGAATGGCGATGTAACATGTCTCACCTTCCACCTGAAGTATTTCTTGGAATAGTCTCGGTAGATATCTCCCCACTTCTAGAAGTTTCACCTTCAACCATTTTCTCAACGAACTATTCCCACTTGAAAAACAGTCTCTATGATGTTAATTTCGTGTGAATAAATGCACTAGGAAAGTTCATAGGAGAATGGAGGGGTCACAACGGTCCCACTTAAAACCCAGACTCCTTAGACTTTTATCATCTTGTTGATAGAATTTTCCTAGACATGCAAAAATACACACTACTTATAATAGACTGTCTCCCAAGTACGAATGGCCGTCTCTATGAATAGTTTTGTATCTGTGAATAGTCCATTTATGCTCCAAGTACAAACCGCCGACTCTAATACCACTTGTTGTGAACAGAATGCGGAATCAAGCACACCAAATAGTCACAGAAAAAATAAAGGACACAAGAATTTAACGTGGTTCAGCAATTGTGCCTACGTTCACGGGAGCAAGAAAAAATAATTGTTTTATTAAGAATTATTAAAGTATAATATTTGAGTAAAGAAAACCTCACTTTTCAAAACCCAAATACACTTAGTACTCTCAAACACACTTGAAATGAAAAATCCTCTCAATTGCTCACACTCTCTGATTGCTCACTCACTGAACAATTCTTCACTTGAATTGTTTCTATGAAATCTTCGGACTTCTCTCAAATGTTTGGGATTAAAAAATCTCTCCAAATGAACTTCTATTTATAGTCGAGCTCTCCAACAAAAGTCTAGCAAATTGGCCAATAATTCAACTTGCCAGCAACTTATCAATTTGCCCATGCACAATAATAATGCTGCCCATGCTTATTTCCCATGCACAATAATAATGCCGCCTATGCTTATTTGTTGTCCACTAGCTCCATGTTGGCAACTAGCTCCATGTTGTATAATCTCAACACAAATTTGTATCCAAAGACCCAAATCATCAAAACAAAAGAACATTTTATATGTATTCAAATAATTTACATTAAATTTCAGCTCAAATTCAAAACTTTTCCACCCTAAATTTCAAATGAAATAGTAATACTGATAGTGGAAAATAAATAAAATATCTTTAAATTAGTATCGAAAGAGACGTGAAAATGAACCTTTTTGAAATCGTGGAGCTTCAAATAACAAGTGGCTCTGTTACCATGCAAAGCGATCTTCTGCTATTTAATTTTGGCCACAGAGAGCGCCTCTGGGTAGAACCCTAACGCCTCCTCGTAACATCCATCTCGGTATAGCCGGTGGCCCCTTTCAATCTTGTTTGCCGGCGCTGCCGTGGACGCCATTGCAAATCAACGATGAAGATGACGTTTGATCGAGAGCCAATGAATCTGGCCCGTCCAAATTCGAAATTCGGAAATCTTCTGAATGAATTCTTGCTGTGCAATTAAATCAATAACTAATTGAAAAATAAATAAATAAACTTACTTTATTGAACAATAACAAATTTTTGATATGATAGAAAATATTCTCTTCAACAATAACAAATACCCCGTGCCATATAAGAGATATTATACCGTATTGCATTTGTATAGTTATGGTATTGCAAAAGTGAAATCCGTATTTTCTTTTGTGCGGAATTTATTTTAAAAAAAAAAACAATTGCAGATTAAAACTCGTGTCCCTTTTTATTTGAAAAAGTGATTTCTATTTTAACACCCCTTTTGGTTTTCTTCTTCATTGCAGTGAAAAAATTAATAAAGTGCATTTTCTCCTGTCCGTTCAAAGATTCGAATCCATACATTTTCTCCTGTCCGTTCATAGATTTTTTTTTTTAAAAAAAAAATTATTAATTACAAATTTACCCTTAAATAAAAAAATAATATATTAAGTATACAATTACTTTTGGTGTTTGACTATTCCACCTTTCTTCACTTTTCTTACTTTCTCTCTCCCTTGATTTGACGATTCTAGCTCTCTCATCATCAAAGTCAGACAGACAGACACCAGCTTAGAAATCAAAAGAAAAAAAGATACTTTTATACTAAAATAATAGTTTAAAAATTATTTTATTTTTATAATATATTTTATTAATCTCTTAGTGTTATTTGTTCCATTCCATGAAATCTTTAAATCGAATTGCTTAAGTATTGTCTGCAGCACGCTTTCCTATTAATTCATGTCCCCTGACTTTTACTTTTTATAGATTATATTGTTTTTATATAATATATTTTATTAACTTTTTAATAATTAGAAATGAATTATGCTCTCAGTTGGTTTAATGGCTTTTCTTTAATTTCATGTCTGTTGTCTTTTGTTTTCTTTCTATTTTTTTAATACGGTATGTTTGTTTATAAATTAACACTTGTTAGATTTTTAGTTAGTTTCTTGTCAAATTGTCAATTAATTTTTTCGTTTTATTTTTTCAATACTTTAAGTTAGAATAAAGTAAGGATTTTGAGCAATAAGACTTATTATGTCCCTTACTATTTGTATCTTTAATTTTTATTAGTAAATTTTCTTGTACAATAGTCAAGTAGTTTATTAGAAAAATAATCCAGCCTACCTGAAAATTTGTTGCTAGCATCGCCACTGTTATTAGGTGCGGACATTCAAATAGTAGAGATCTTGAATTTTGCCTTTGCACAGTTGCTTAGTTGCCATACATTGTTGTATTACTCTACCATGCTGTAAATGTTAAGAAAATAGAAAAAGTGATCACGAGAAGCAAGCCTTGCACCGGACAATGCAGCGTTTTAGATGCGGCCTAACCTCGCGTACAACATACATTGCATATAAAAAGTGTTGGAATGACACTAACAATAACATGTACAAACTCATGATAACAATCCAAAGCACATTATTTTATGGTGCAATTATCTAAAATCACTTCAGTCACCACTATCATTTTGTGCACGTACGTTTTCCCGCTCAAGCTAACCCAGTAAACTTAACTTAACAAGAAAGCATGACAATTCAACTACAAGTTGAAGCTTTCAAAAAAAAAAAAAAGCTCAAACTTTCAGGGAGTTAAATGAAAGACTTGCCCACTAAGGAAAGTGAGTAAACTTATTGCTAACAAATGAAAGCTCTGTTACCTCATTTTTAAGCATTAGAAAAGCACCATACATAACTAACTACAATATACAATAAAGTTTGTGTTTAGAATAACATCACCTCCTTAAATCCAATGCTCCATTTTTAATAATAAAAAAAAGGACAGAAATGACTTGACCCACATGCTAGCTTTTATTGCCTCTATCAATTATTAATAAGTAAATTATGTACACAATATTGGCTCTGCTAGAAATCCAGATATATATACCTGTACTCTTTGCTCAGGTTTTTTTCCATTACTCTCTCTGAATACTATCTCCTTTTTCTTCAAGAAATTAAACCTGATCATGTATTACTTATCTTTGGTGGCCTATTATGTGTTTTTTAATGCATCCAAAGTTCTTTATTTTCTTTCTCTACTAGTTTTGGCTTCATTTCACATGTTTGTGCTGTCAAAAAGAATGGGAAATTTTCAAGAATTAGCAGCTTTTGCTTGTGAGGAAAAGGTCTGGAATAATTTGTTCTGCTTGCAGTTTGAAGAGAACCCAGCAGCTGCTGCTATTCAACATCAAGGTTCAAATACTTCATTTTATGAGGTTTCAGTGCTTATTTCAAGGCTTATTGGATGATCCTTTTTGTTTTTTGTTCTTTCATCTAATTTTCTTCTCTTCGATTTTTTTTTTAAAGAAAGAAAAAAGAGAAGAAAAATTGTGTAATGATGACATATACGAATGAAGTGTAGCAAAAGCTTAGTTTATTAATTCGACAAATTAATCGTTAATTAGGATGGTCATAGTATTCCAAGCAGCTATTTTCTTTTATTGGTGATGACATGAAAATTAGGGTGGATTTGGTACCATTTTCACTCTGTTGTTTTTCCTTTTGTGAAAAGAAAAATGTAGAAAACTCGATTGGTGGGCTCATTTTGGAGGAAAATTATGTTGAGATTGGAAATAAAAAATTTTCATTTTCCAATATTTACAAAGAAAACAAAAGAACCCTATATTAACCTTCTCCATTTTTGTTTCACTTTTTGCTCTCTGCCAAGCCCTGCCATCTTGACTTTATAACATAATATAATAGATTATGTTGGGCTCTATGAATAAAGAAATAATTTTACAAATAAACTATTATAGCAAATATTTAACAACAGTAATAAGAATTTATTCTATACCTTACACCCTAATTACTTAATATATTACATAAATTATTTTAAATAAAAAGTAATATCACATAATTATTATAGTAAATTATTACATTGTTCGACCAATATGCAGTTATTTAAAAATGATTACAAACTTTTATATATTGATAAAAATATATCAATAAAAAAGTTACATCTTCACAATTAATATAAACAAATACATGAAAATTATAAAGTAATTTAAGATTTTCTCAATTAATATTATCCTATAACTAGAATTAGATTTTTAACAAATTATTAAAATAACTATGTACCTAATTACCTATATGCATTTATAATAATATATAATACATCATAATATAATAGCTAAATAGATAAATTATTTAATGATATAAAATATATATTCATATTAATTGTATTATATTATTCTTTCATAATAATTTAATTAAATAATGCAACTATTAAGAAAAGTTTTTATTAAATAATTCTCCACTTTCTTTTCCTATCTTCATTTTTTTAGACAATCAACTCAACATGTTTTCACCTTTTTTTATTTTCAAGTACCGTTTTTAATAAAAGCTACCAAACACGTTTTTATTTTCAACAAAAACTAATCATTCTTATTACATAAAACAAATTCAAAAACATCATTTGAAAAATGATCCAAACGCACCCTAACTTTCCAACCCCATCTTCATTCTTAATTACTGATAAATAGAGGGATTTCGTTTATAATTTAATTAATTGTCAAAAAGGTATTTGAACTTGCATGCAAAGCGCTTAAAAGATTTTAAATTATGAGAAAATCATCTAAACTGAAATAGGAACTTTAAAAATTCACACAAGAAAGTATATTAAATTTGAAAAAGTTTACTTAAAGGCTAAATGTTAAAATCCTATTCAGAGAGAGAAAGCCAATATCATATGAGTTTTTTTTTTTTTTTAGAAATAGAAATAAAGGGTAATGATCTGAAACAAAGTTGTTAATAATATGTAAAATACTCAAATGAATTTATATTACAAAAGAAAATTCAAGCCGAATTAAAAATTTGTAGAGAAGAAAATTATTTAAGTTAAGAAAGTTATAGAGAGACAATATGAAAGATTTGGTGGGTTTTTTTTTCCAAAATAAATGTCTAAAATTATTGGCATAAAAATAAGAATATAGAAAGTAATTACATACTAGCTTTTATTTTTTTTTCTATTTAATATTGGATAAAATTCTTGGAGCAACATAGTTTTTCTTCATAATGTCCTCCTTCTCCCTTTCACTTATTGTTTTATTCTTAAATAAATTTTTAAAAAATAAGAGTAATGTTATGATTGTCAACTATTATAATATCAACATTTGAATTTCAAATATTTACTATAATATCAACATTTGACTTTCAATTAAACCTTCACATAGTCGGTTCATTAAAATCTATCATACATAATTCATAAAATTAATAAATATTAATAATTATAGTATAATTAGGACTCAAATGTTGAAATGATTTCGAATAATAATAAAAATTTATTTATTCACTTGATAAATACTTTTAAGAAAAGTTGACTTACAAGATACTAATATATTTTTAATTCTGTTGATTTAAAAATAAAAATCATTTCCAAACTTTCCCTAATTAATAATTATTATTATTTAGGATAAACTTAAATTTATCATATACTTAGAATTATAATCATTAATTTACCATTCCAATTATGAAAAAATCAATTTACTTTCATTTGCTGTTAAGAAGATTAAAATGAAAAAGTCATCAATGCGCACTTATTTGCCATCATCTTCTGAATGAAAATAGAGGGTAGATTGAAGGTTTATATTTTTAAGGAATAAATTAAGATTTTCGTTTTATCCGGGAATGAATTAAAGTTTATCCAACTTTTTATTATACAAAGTGGATTAATATGTTAAGACTGAACCGGAGAACCTAATAAATCTGTTTTATGAACCGGTGTTCGGAGGCCTACCTGATTAAAATAAATCGACGGTCGGTTGGTGAAGTGAGACCCACGTCAAATTATAAATAAAGCAAAATGGTAATGTGCTTCCAATCACGTAATTTTGTACTTATTGTAATCATTGGCTAATACACATGTCGAAGAAGAGTACATTCCATCACATGGAAAAGTCTCTTTCATAATTGATATCATTTATGTACAATTTCATGCCATCTCGTTTCGAAAAATATTTTTCAGAAAATTTATAATCGTACCTTGGCACGTTTAGTGCAAAATAATTATTGCAATTCCTATTACTAATCTCTTCTTTTACAAATCTCTCTTTAATTATTTTACCCAACAACAATTGTTTTTGTGTCAAATGGTTAAGTGCAAGTGTGTAATTTTATGAAAGTAAAATTCATGTTGAAAGAGTTTGATCTAAATAATATACAGTGCATTATTACAAATTAAATAAACTCAACTATGTTTTAGGTGACAAGAGATCATGTGTTCAAGCTCCAATATATTAATTAAAAGAATAAATTATTTTAATTTACGAGAGAATGTTTTTCTTTTAAATAAACCTCAAGAGAGGTAAAATATATTAAATAGAAAAAAAGTTACATAGTTCATTTGAAAGAGACAAATCAAATACAATCTTATAGATAATTCATACAAAACAAACCATAACATGATTAAGAGAATCGGTACTTAAGCATCCCTCAAGAGTCATCAAGCAAAGACTGCTTAATTTCAAATGGCGGATAATCCCACCATGTGAAGTCGGAGAAATTCAAATCGATGTTGGTTAAAGTGTCCGCAACACCATTACCTTCTCTATAGATATGAGAAAATGTTGATATAACGATTATATTAAAAGTTAATTAAGCAATCCAAGAATGTCGGTATAGTAGTCGAGTGGTAAATCACCATCTTTATCACGTTTGTGAATAAGAGGCCTAAGAAATTAAAGTTTAGAAAAAAAAAAATTCTTTAAATATATTAATCTATTTTAACCTCACATTCATACATGCAAAGCTCAAAGCAATGTCAATTTATGGAACCATCGCATAATTTGCATAGCCACTTACATTTTCACCTAGGTAGGTATAAATGGAATTAAATTTTTTATACTACTACAGAGTTAATCCAAAAATTCAGATAGAATTTGTTATTAATGTTGTAGGTTTGTATAATATAATAGTCCGAATAAAGACCAATAATAATAATGTCACAATTCATGAGATTTTACCTCCATTGGATAGCGTGATTGATGTATTTTCATTACCTACCATAGTGGGGGACCCAATCAAACCACTTTAGCAATCCATCAAAGTCAGTCAGTCCACCAACCCCCCCTCACCCACTCCCAACCCAAATGCAATATCTCTTTGTTGGTAAAATCCACCCCCTTTCCCTCTGCTTTTTGCCTTTTAAAGCCAACCCACCCACACTCAAAAAAAGGCGTTTCGAAACGCATTACATACCCCACTCCTTCACTTCATCATCACCCCATTATCTGACACTATCCACCAAAACCCACCTCATTCCTCCTCTCGAAATCCCAAAAAGAGGAGAAAGCCAGGACAAGAAAACGCATCGAAACGATGCCTCCAGAAACGCAAAACGAAACGCCTCCGAATTTCTGGGGCTACATGCCGGAAGAGGAGTACTACACGTCTCAGGGAGTGCGAAACGCTAAGGAGTACTTCGAAACGCCCAACGGGAAGCTCTTTACGCAGAGTTTCTTGCCGTTGGATCAAAAGGTCAAGGCCACGGTGTACATGACCCACGGCTACGGATCAGACACCGGATGGCTGTTCCAGAAGATTTGCATCAACTTTGCTACGTGGGGTTACGCTGTCTTCGCCGCTGATCTTCTTGGACACGGCCGATCAGACGGCATACGTTGCTATCTAGGTATGCGTGTATGATGATATCTTTACTTCAAATAAAATGATTTTATTCTTGTTTTTCAATTTGAATTAATATAAAATGTAGATTCTACCTATGCATACATTATACACAGGGGTGAAGGAAATTTTAGAAAAAAATTTATAAATAGAATGAAGTTTTTTAGTGTTGGTTTTTTTTTTTGGGGGGTAATAGGAAAAGGGAGTTTAAATATTAAAAAAGAAAAAAGAAACACTCGTTTAACAAGTCCCTTAAGCTTTACGCCGTATGATGGAAATCGTAGGTGACATGGAGAAGGTCGCTGCTTCGTCCTTATCATTCTTCAAGCACGTGCGCCACAGCGAACCATACAGGGACTTGCCCGCTTTCTTATTTGGCGAGTCCATGGGCGGGGCCGCAACAATGCTGATGTACTTCCAGTCAGAGCCCAATACGTGGACAGGTCTGATCTTCTCGGCCCCACTCTTCGTCATCCCAGAAAACATGAAACCCAGCAAGCTGCATCTCTTCATGTACGGTCTCCTCTTCGGGCTGGCCGACACGTGGGCGGCGATGCCCGATAACAAAATGGTCGGAAAAGCCATAAAAGACCCTGAGAAATTGAAGATCATAGCATCAAATCCGAGGAGATACACGGGAAAGCCGAGGGTGGGGACCATGAGAGAAATTGCTAGAGTGTGTCAGTACATACAGGATAACTTCTCCAAAGTAACGGTGCCGTTCTTGACAGTGCACGGGACGGCCGATGGGGTCACGTGCCCTACATCATCCAATTTGTTTTACGAAAAGGCATCCAGTGCGGACAAGAGTATCAAAATTTATGATGGGATGTACCATTCTCTGATTCAAGGAGAGCCTGATGAGAATGCTAATCTTGTGTTGAAGGACATGAGGGAGTGGATTGATGAGAGAGTTGAGAGGTATGGGCCTAAAAATTGTTAATTTGTTCACATTATTAATAAAAATTGTTAAGTTGTAAACAAAAGTGTTTAATGTGGGGAGAGAAAATGGATATGTTAAAACTTAAATGTAATACGATAACGAATGGAACTCTTATGTTGTTTTGATAATTTTGTGTTATGTGAACTATCTTCTCTTATTTTCTTTTATTAGTTAATTTTAATTAACACGTCTATATCTCTCACATTGATTAAAAATGTAAATTTTAACGGATAAAGTAAGTACAAGTCCCTATTATATGGGATCAGATGTCGTAAGATCGTGATTACAGGGAAGATGACCTTGGGAGTTCTATTAACCTCATTGTGATTTCATAAGATGGGAATAATTCATCTCACGTAACATAATTAGAGGTGTGAGTTGGATTGTGTCCGCCCATCCGGCTCGAAAAATTTAAGTCCATTTATGTCTCACGTTCCACTTAATTTTTAAAAGATTGGCCTGGCATGACCATTATCCTATTACATTCGTGTTGTGTTATATCATGTTGATTCCTACCAACAAGTCTTGATTCCACGGCAGCGAAGGAGTTTTCTTTAAGTGATTAGAAGTTTTGCCTGCATTAAGGTTAAATTAAGTAGGAAAGTCGCACTTGTTGAGAGAATCCGCGCCACCCGGTTCGAGCGAGAATTTCTAGTCTGGACTATGGTACGGGCTTAAAGATACCTCCCACAATTGAGACCTACCCAAAATATTTCGTGGCAAAGATAAAAAAAAAAAATATCATGTTGATTCCTCTTTATCAACATATTTCTTTTTATTGTTTTTGAATTACTAAAAATATCTTGCAATTACTTCTTATATAGTTGCACTAACCCACAAGCAGTTTTTTTTGGTATGATTCAATTATTATGGGCCAAATAATTAAGGGGTCATAAAAAACTACTTGGAGGTTGATGTAAGTTTAGATAATGACTTATTAAGAGTATCTTTAACTTTTTCAACTGGTTCAACTGTGCAAAAAGTTATGCATCAAGTACTGCCCAAATTGGGTTGGGCCGGGCCGGGCCAGGCCTTGTTTATCCATCTCAAGCTAATTCTAGCCCACAGAGTTCGTGGTCCAGGCTTTTTCCCTATATCCGGCGTCCGCCTATGTATTGGATTGTTCAATGCTTCAGCGAGCTTGCTTCATAGATTACACTGTTCCCCCAGGCTTAGGTACTGTTTGATGTTAAAGTAACGTAGTTTTCAAGTAGTTTTATAGTTATTAACCTGAGTTCAAGTACTAGGAAAAACTGGAAAAAGAAAAAAAAAATTGGTGGGTTTACTCACTTTCACCTTTTTCTAAAAATTAAGTAATCAATAATCATTGGTGAATATAGTTTTAACGCTAGACCATGTTTGGCAAAAAAAAAAAATCTGGCTACTTAAGACAAGTAGGCGGGTTCCACTACAGTGGGCCCCATTTTAACAGGCTTGCAAGATTCAAAGTCAGTTACGAAAACGGCCTTTTTGCTTTTGGGCCAGAATACGATTACCTTTTAGTCCCACACAATGGGACCCTTTTAATGACGTGTCAAGATCATAGCGGCGCTTTAATTGAGAACGAGTGCAAAAGAAACCCGGGCGTCAAAGTCTAAAATGACAGGGGCCGTGGCGTAAAAAGATATTTGTGGGACGTGACGTGTCGCAACGAAATACCATTTTGTCCGTTTACGATTGGACCTGCTGGGAAGATTACTTTGTTCAAATTCGTGACGTCACATAGTTTCACAACCCTCGAGGTCGGTTATATATCAAAAATATCATTCCGTATAACTTTTGTCTACGTGGATTCGATATTCAACATTAATCGCTCGTGTGGGGCCCCCGCAACGTGCGATCCCCCACCGCGTCATTCACATTGTTTTTGGACCGTCCATTTGCAAGTTGTAGGGCAAGTCAGTTGGGCTCAAAATCAAAAAATAATAATAAAATAATTTATTTTTTTTTAATAAATTAAAAAATTATTATTGTCTACAAATATTAAAAAATTGAGATTTATCGAGAGTATAAATGTCACACCAATCTATAACATTCCTCCCTGTAAAATTGGTTTATATTCAAAGCCTTCAAAAATTTATAAACAAGGCAAAAGTTATTTAAAAAAAAAAAATTCAACTGAAAAATTCATCAACCAAATTCATTAATCAACTACGATAGTACATAAGTAAAACAAATTCCTATTATCTCATAAATTAAAACAAAATCTCAAAATATTCAAATACTAATTTCATGCTTTTAGCCAAACTTGTGTTGTGTGTTGCATTTTCTTCGATACGTTGTTTAAATACAAATTATTTTTTTTTTCTTTTAAGTTACCAAGCAAAGAATCAGATTGCTCAGTCCACCATACATAACAAGTTCTTTTCTTGTCCATTTTTTTTATTTTGTGCGCAGTTATAAATAAAAATTACTAAAATCCTTTTTCAATACCCACCACCTAATTAACACTTACAAAGATTACGAAAAATATATATACTAAGAGAGAAACAGAAAATATTTTAAATTTTGAGGATGAAAAGAAAGAGATAGTATTTAGAAGAGAGTTATGTAAGGTAGATGAAAGATATGGGAGAGAAAATAGGAGGAAAGAAAAGAAAATATAATTAATAATATGTTGCGGAGCCCTATTTTTTTTAGTTTTATTATTAATAAAAATAGAAATCACCATTTAATTTGATCCGTTCATTTTATTGATGTTGAAAAGTTAAGATTTTATGTACATTATTGTGTAAAAAAAAAAAAAAAAGAGAGGGCTCCTAATCCTACCTCTTTATATATTTATAGTGCGGTTCAAATTTTTTTTAATATAGTTTGAAAATTTACGTCAATGAGATGAGAACTCTACCTCTCTCTATACCTAATAAAATACTTCTGCTCCTTTTAATATTTGAGAAAATATTTTTACCATATCTATTACATTTGTTGGAAGAGTCATTTATCATGTACCATTCATTAGAGGAGTCGAGGGCATTAGCCCTCTACTAGGCCAAGATCTTATTGGCAATTACTTGATTCATTACTTAAATAATGTAGTAGACGGTGTGTGTGTCACCGTATAAAATTGTTAAATTAAAAAAAGTAATAGAGTTAATAGTCTATATTGTACATTTTGATTGTGACACATTATATATATACATTAGATGATGTAAGATCTTTTTATTTATAGCAATAATTTGAAAGCCTAAAGCTAATTAAGCCAACTCATGTCACTCTAAAAATTAAACAAAGTCACATCTTTATATAACTCGACAAAAACAACTGAGAGCCACAGCCGTTCACTCTAAGAAGCTAACCATTCATATACTTTATTAGATGTTGGCTTTTCCATTCCATGAATGCAACATTTGCCAACTTTGATTAATTAAAATTATTTAAATCACAAGTTACATGCTATACATGTTCAACTGAGCTATCATGTATATGCAATTGGTACACGGGGCTTCTCACTTCTTTTGAATAAGTGCTTTTGGCTCCTCCTGCTCCAAACTTGTTCATTGAAAGCTAGTTTTGATTGTCAATCTATCATTTGGAATTTTGGATACGGACTCACCATTGATTGTTCAAAGTGTTTAATTTGTTTAAAGAGTATATATTTTTTTAGTGGTTGTGACTTGCATGTGACTTGAGAGTTGAGATTATTCGATTCATTTTATAAGGAGGAAAAACAAAAATATTCGATACTAGAAACAAACTCAATAATTTTTGGGAATATTGAACTTATAATACATTCAACATGCATTGTTTCCAATGAATGATAAGATAAATTACTGAAAGGGATGCGACAGCCAAGCTTCTTCGTCCGGTGATTGTCACCCCTTTGCTGGATATTAAAGTAGCTTTTTAATTAAAATGAGTTACAGTAGATTTCTCATGTAATTACTAAATTACGAGTATGTTATGAGAAAAATAATCTTTTGTGGCAGCTAAATATAGTCGAAATAAGTATCATAGCGTTGTAAATGTGTTTTTTCAATGATCTCAAACAATCGCTGGCTGTCGTTAATACTCAAGTTAAAAATATTCTTTTATGACTAATTGCTATAAATAAGTTTTTTTTTTTTTAGTGAATTTAATTATCACAAATAGATGAATATGGATCGAAAATAATATAGATGATATTTATTTGTTTATTTATTTTTGTCTTTTCCCCAAAAAAAAAAAAAATCACTCCTAATTATTCACCTCTACGTCAACAACAATTCTTGAAGCGTAGGTATTCATTACTTTTTTAAAATAAAGACTTAATAGCTTTTCAAAAAATGTGAACGTTTGCATAGAAAAATGTCTTTGGTCTACGAGTCAAAATTGGGCAGAAGAAAATAATTTAGAGGAGATACTTCCTTACAAGAAGTACCCAATGGCAACCGATATCGCATAGTGGATTTTATAAATGACTATTTTTTTATTGTATACTTATATCACATATATCAAATGTAGTAGATAATAATGCATGCACGTATATTATAGTATAATCAATTAATGTTATAATCAATGGCTACTAAGAGTTTAATTGTAGTAATCAAATATTAAATTTAATAATGAGATATTAAACTTAATACTAAAGAGAAATCTATCTCACTCTAAAAATTACAGAGGATATATTTCCCTAAGTTATCTTTTTTTAAAGTCTTGATTTTTTAAAACGTGTAAGAAAAAATATTAATAGGACTCATTTGATTTAATTTAATTTAATTTTTGACTAGACCGGAGGTCACCAACGACCACGCGGTTGAGGTAGGTGGTGCTTTATAAAATGTGATGTATATGTCTTTCAAAGCCAAAGGCAGTTTCTGAGTAAAGAGGCTTTTATGGTTTAGTTTATTCCGATTCGTGGACTTTTGTGCCCCCACCTTGGAACCAGGAGCAGCATGAGGCCGCCCCTGGAATAAACTAATCTTCATACTCAAACGTGCAATATTATCTCATCCTTGTTTATTAAAAATAAGACGAGAATAGTGCAAACGTGCAATATGTTGCTTACATTTGCGACTTGCTTCATTGGCTATCTGATTACATTACTCTTAATTTTTTTTTATTAATTATATAATTAATTATTATCTTTTTAATTTGAAACCGTAATGAATCTTTTTTAATCTTTTAAATCAATAAAATAAGTCGATAGCTAAACATGAAACAATCTAGTTCCCGTTCATTTGAAAAGAAATAAACTCTCACTGATATATATATATATATATATATATATATATAAGACAGTAGAACTTATACATTTACAGATATAAAATGGGTTCAGCTAAGTTATAATATTTGTAACTTACAACTCACATAAAAATATACGGGACTCACCATTATTGTACAAGATTTTGCATGCACTTGTGTGAGTTATAAGTTATAATTATTATAACTTAGCAAAATCCATATAAAATAAGTATAATATTCTCTTCGAAGATCATTTCATCCAAGAACTAACTAAATCACTAACAAATGAAAAAGTTTACAATAAAAATATTTATGTGATATAAATTTAATTGACTTTCATTAATTTTCCCTATATATCTTTCGATTAAAGTTACGGCCAATGTTTTCGATTCTAAGATTTTAGAGAAACTTCCATTCAAATTTCAAATTTGCATATTTCTTTCCTTCAATTTTTTTAGAAACCTATTTCAAAACAAGTTTGAATATTTATCATCAAGAAAAATAAACTGTAGACGTTTAAAAAGAAATTAACGAAATTTACTCTCATAAATTTCATACTAATAATTCTGAAACATTTACACATGACTGGGAAAAAGAATTCATGTTGAGATTTGCAAGCCGCCAATTTTGAGTGCTTTAATTGACTCGTGGGGAAAAGAAAAATTTGGTGTGTCAAGATCCATTTTGCACATGTGAGTTGAGCACCCAAGAAATAATACTCCTAATTTCTCTTTGCAAAATTTGATTAAGACTGAAAAAAATGATAAATTGTTAGTTGAAAATGATGTTCCCATTACACAAACGTAAAATGGAACATTATTATTATTATTATTAGATTATTGAAGTACAACTAAGAATGCGTTCATATTCCAATAATGTAGCCCCCACCCACTTTTGGTCAAAAACACTTGAACTATGCATAATAATACAATCGAATTGAAATCTAACAAACTTGAACCATGCAAAATTTAATGGAATTGCAAGGTAGGTGGATCCATAGTCTGTTAAATCTAATATTTCACTTCCAAAGTGAATCCAAAAAATATTCTTGAATAACAACTGTATAAGATCATATTGGATTCAAAACTTCGAGCTAAATTGAATCTATATTTAAATTAATTTATTTTGGAAAGGAATAAATTTTTTTAAACATCACAATCACAAGAGTGTACAACATTTAAAATTCAAAATATATATATAATCATTCTTGAGCGCATGTGTCTTTATTTTTTTTAATATGTACACGCTGTTAAGTCGTGCAATTTAATAGAGTTAATTTTTAATACACTATAAAATCGTGCGGTTTAATAACATTAAAAATTAGCTCTCTCCCTCTCTCTCTTTATATATATATTTATGTATAATCTTTCTTAAGTTGAGTACATCTCCACTTTATTAAAATATAAAATAAAAATATTCTCGCTAAAAATTTTTTATATGTATAATAATAATAATAATCATATGCGTAAAATCTTTGAGTATTTTCAGTGCATATAATCTTACGCGGTCGGACATATAAGACTTATCCAAGTAAGATCTCAATAGACATTGGATTATAATAAAAAACAATTTTCACATGGAAAAATCTTTTTTTTTTTTTTCAAGCTTAGAATTATTGCAACTCTTCCTTTCCCAGTGCTTATTAGCAAGCACGGGGTAAAAAGGCACAGATGAGCGAGTCACACGGTTTGCTTGCACATCTTTGGATCTCACATGTAACTTTCAAAACCAGAAAACCCACAAGCATTTAAACATAAAGTGCAAAATATCTATCACATTCACCGCTTTCTCACATGAACCATTGCCTGCCACCACCACAATTTGAATTTGCTAATGAAGATCATTTTTTTCTTTTAATTATTTTTTAAAAAAAATAGTTTGCTTGACTGGATTTTGCTCATCAACTTTTCACTGCCCCTCTCTTCCATCTGTTACCTCGCAATCTTCACAAATTTTGTCTTCTTTTACACAATTTGTATTATATAAATATAATATTCAGCAACTCCTTTCTGACAACATATTGTTAAGCACTTTCTTAAAACAGCCATTAAAGCAAATTTCATAGGTGTAAAAAAAACAGAAAAAATAAATTGTATTTTTTTCTGATATTTTTTTTTTGTTCCTGGTTTTAAACTCAAAAAGGGTTTTGATATTTTTCTCTGTCTTGAGGAAACAAACTATCTTCAACTCCAAGGCTACCACCTTATCTCTCTGACTCTCTATCTATCTCTCGTGTTCTTCTCTTGAAAAATTCAAGCTTTTTGTTTCTTCAAGGGATTGGGATAAGGAGAGGGAGAGAGTGAGAGAGAGAGAGATGGATGCTGTTTTGCAAACAAGGGGGCTTCTTTCTTTGCCATTGAATCCAAAAATCAGGAGCTTGCAGGCTTCTAATGGCTTAAAGCAGAGATTTTTGGCCACAAAACCAAGAACCCTCGATGGGTTTTCATTATCTTCAAATGGAGTGTCAAAATTTCATAGCTTTGTGTCAAAGCCACAAGGGTTTGTCCCAAAGGAGAAACCTTTGCTTATTTGCAAAGCCGAAGCAGCAGCTTCTGCGTCTGCCGATGGGCAGCCTTTGCTTGGTGAAGCTGAGAAACCAAAGTTCTTTGGTATTGAACTTACAACTATGAAGAAGATTATCCCACTTGGGTTAATGTTCTTTTGTATTCTTTTTAACTACACGATCCTTAGGGACACAAAGGATGTGTTGGTTGTGACAGCTAAAGGAAGCAGTGCTGAGATTATACCATTTTTGAAGACTTGGGTGAATTTACCTATGGCTATTGGGTTTATGTTGTTATACTCGAAGTTGGCTGATAAGTTGTCCAAACAGGCCTTGTTTTACACTGTTATTGTCCCATTTATAGCCTTTTTTGGGGCTTTTGGTTTTGTTATGTATCCCCTCAGTAACGCTATCCACCCTCAGGCACTAGCTGATAAGCTTCTCAACATTCTTGGCCCGAGGTTTCTTGGTCCCTTGGCTATTATGAGAATTTGGAGTTTCTGTTTGTTCTATGTCATGGCTGAACTTTGGGGCAGTGTGGTGATTTCTGTTCTGTTTTGGGGGTTTGCCAATCAGGTGATTATACAATCAGTTGATTTACTTTCTTTATCAATCTGTTTGCAATATTGTTTTAAGGATATATTCATCAGTATTCTTGAACCATAACCTTGTGTGTTTGGTACTTTTAAATAATTGAATTGATTAGGTTGTTTCATTTTGTTCTTTTCTCCGTTAACTTTTTTTGGATGCTGATGGTTATTAGTGGTTTTGATTGGTAAGTATGGTAATAGATTGTGGCCCTTTTGTAAAGGCTGTGCCTAAGTGAGAGTGAAAATTGCTGATTATTTTCTGCATTCATAAAAAAGTTAGTATGCGTGAATCAATGATTTGGCATTCGAGGGATGCTAAAAGTTTGAAAGTGATTTCTAGGTTGTAAAATAGGTTATTGAATGTTGCACGAAACATATTTCTGGGATGTGATTGATCTTTTGTTATTGTCTTATCTTCATGAGTTGGCCTGTTTTCATGCTTTTCTAAAGAAGTTATGAATTTCACTGAAAGGTTTTCAAGTATTTAGACAATTTTTTTCCACCTTATAACTGGGTTAAATTTGGCATAGATCAAAATGAAAAATCCCCTGGAGTGTGATGCGTTCAATACCTGTGGACAATAGGTCTGGTTGTTCAGCAACGTGCATTGTAGACTTGTTGTTTGCTTTTAGGTATTATGAGCAACTGGTTGATATGAATTGCCTGTGTTTTCGCTTATGCTGAAAAATAAGGTGTTGACGCTTGATAGTGAATACAAGAATCCCACACTAGTTCTTCTTATAATAATTTTGCAATTTCTCTAAATCTTGATATGTAAGGGAAATGAAAGCTGGGGAAGATATGAAGAAAATATTCTAATTGTTCTCATCTCTGTTTTCTTAGCAGTTGAGGCACATTTTTGTTTTTGTGTTAAGTTGAAAACATTTATAAGAATCATCCACATTCTCTGGAATTTAACTTGTGATTGTATCAAGTTCCCATCAGTTATTTCTGATTTGCATTGGTTTTTGGGTGACTTAATATTGTATTGTGCATTCTTGGTGCAGATAACTACCGTTGAGGAAGCCAAAAGATTCTACCCTCTGTTTGGACTTGGGGCCAATGTTGCCCTAATTTTCTCTGGCCGAACAGTGAAGTATTTCTCTAACTTGAGGAAAAATTTGGGTCCTGGAGTTGATGGTTGGGCCATCTCCTTGAAAGGAATGATGAGCATTGTGGTTCTGTTGGGGCTTGCAATTTGTGGACTTTACTGGTGGGTGAACAATAATGTTGAACTTCCTACCCGTAGTAAGAAGAAGAAGGTAACATTTTGCTCAGATATAATCTTATTGTTAGGCATATTTCAATTGTATCAATTGTATCAATTGTTAGGTATCTGCTCCTTGAAACATTTGACAACATTGGACTCTACTTACTTTTTCTACTACCTATTTTTGGTTAATATTGCTCAAGTTATCTTGCTTTAGGTGCTGGACATGTATACTTGTGTTTCACTGTATAGATTACTATTCATCTGTATGATGTGTATTGTTACATCGCATGAGAGCATCATTTGTGCAAAGCAAGTATTTTTTTTTTTTTTAATAAGAAACTAAAAAATGTCTTAATGAAGAAGATTTTAAACATATAGAGGTATTGATGCTATTTTTATCAAAGCAATCCATGTAAACAGACATGGTTTGTGCATTTACTATAATAGGCCCATGTGCTTACACAGTTGCACTTAGCCATAGGCATACAGAGTTGTAAAAATATGTACGTTTATCGACTAAGAAGATGTTCTAATGTGGTCTGTAGTTACTTTATCAGAAAATTAATTTTTTTTTCCCTTATTGTTAATCCATTTGCAGGAGAAGCCAAAGATGGGAACAATGGAGAGCTTGAAATTCTTGGTATCTTCAAGATACATTAGGGATCTTGCTACTTTGGTGGTTGCATATGGTATCAGTATTAATCTAGTTGAGGTTACATGGAAATCAAAACTCAAGGCTCAGGTGAATTTAATTTGCCTTCTGCATGTATCTTCTTCATGTGATGGGCTTAACAATACAATGTCTGATTATCTGTTTTCCCCTTCTCTCAATTTTGTAGTTCCCAAGCCCGAATGAGTACTCTTCCTTTATGGGAGACTTCTCAACGGCTACTGGAATAGCTACATTCACGATGATGCTTCTAAGTCAATATATATTTGATAAATTTGGATGGGGAGTTGCTGCGAAGATCACACCCACAGTCCTCCTGCTTACAGGAATTGGTTTCTTTTCTTTACTATTGTTTGGGGGTCCTCTAGGACCTGCTCTTGCAAAGTTCGGGATGACTCCTCTTCTTGCTGCCGTATATGTGGGTGCCATGCAAAATATTTTCAGTAAGAGTGCCAAGTACAGCTTGTTTGATCCTTGCAAAGAAATGGCCTACATTCCATTAGATGAGGACACCAAGGTTAGAAATTTTCTACTTTATTTTTGGAATTCTTTTGGGATTGTTTTTAATAATATTTAAAACCAGATAAATCTGGAACTTTGAATCGGCTTAATAATTCTAGTGCTGTGATTGGAAAAAAATGGCCTCAGAATGAAAAATGTCATTGTTCACGCTTGTGATCTGATTTTTTATTGTGAAATCTTTTGACTGAAGTTCCTTCAAGTTGTTCTTTTGTTGACTTTGCCTATCAAAATGCTTTTGTTAGGTTAAAGGAAAGGCAGCCATCGATGTTGTGTGCAACCCATTGGGGAAATCTGGAGGAGCTCTCATTCAGCAGTTTATGATCTTAACCTTCGGGTCCCTTGCGAATTCAACTCCTTATCTTGGAGGGGTACTTTTGGTGATTGTTCTTGCATGGTTAGGAGCGGCCAGGTCTTTGGATACCCAGTTTACAGCTTTGCGTCAGGAAGAAGAGCTTGAGAAGGAGATGGAAAGAGCTGCTGTTAAGATCCCAGTTGTCTCTGAAAATGAAGGCGGGAATGGTACTCTTCGAGGTGGATCAGCGTTGAATCCAGCAGGTGACTCGCCCAGTGAAGCATCTAGTCCACGCAATATTTGAAATAATTTCTTACAATTCCTCGCCATATGAAGAATGAGAAGGATCAATACATGAGGTATTGCTTGTAGGATCTTTTCAAATTACAGAAATAATAGCTAAACAAAGTATGGGCCTGTCTGTCCTAATTCTGCCTTTTTCCCGTAGATAATGAGTTTAGTATCTGTTTACTCATACATTCATGTTCTTTGTAGAATTCGAATTTGGTCTGTTTTTTGATAACAACAACATTAAATTTAATAATTTCTTGATTATATCTTGTTCCAAATTTGTACCTTTCATTTGATTGATTTGTCCAGAAATTGTTGATTGATCATGACTTTAAAACTCTTGAATTTGTACTGTCCCTTTTAATTTCTCTTTCTTCGTTTCAACCTGTGAGATGATAATGATAGACAAATCTACTGTATTCGTTTGTTGTTGACTAATTAGCATACTATGGATGAATCATGGTTGCATCAAACCCTTTGATTCGTGGAATGATTTAAGGCTCAAGTGCTTCCCAATTTTTCAAGCAGAAGTGCTTTAGAAGGAATTGACATCAAGTAGGCCAAAGCCTGAGGTGTTTGCATGAGAATTAGTGTGGTCCAGTATTGGTTGGAACCAAGCTAACATATGAATCAGAGCAATAGTTTTTGCCCGTGCTGACACAGAAATGAAGATGTAGCTTTACCAAAATGACAAAAGCCAAGAGTTCACGTGTTGGTACATTGCTAAAGTGCACAAAACTTGGCTCATAAATGCCATCACTTTGTACATTACCTTGGCAAAGAATATGGAAAGTGGAAACTTCCTTTGCTTCCACCCAATTTTTTTTCTTCAGTGAATACTCGTACATATATTATAATGAGAAGGCTACTAATATTTACTATTAGATCTTATTGGGGATTGTCCTATATTTTTTTGGTGGGGTTAGGCGGATCCTTACTTGTAATATAAGTCGTCAGATGGCAAAAAATTATGGAGAGAGACATAAATTAAAACTTAGATCAAGTTTATTGTGGCATAATTCAGATTTTTACTCTTATAAATCATAAGTATAGATGTTTATTTTCACTCAATTATGATTAGGGGAGGAATAGTATAATCTCAAAAAGAAGACTTGAGCCAACAAGGACAAACGGTTAGCACTTGACCCTTGGCTGAGTGGCTGTACTTAATTATTTGATTAAGAAATTTTGATTAACTCATTATTTCAATAAACCTATAATTCAACACCGTCAAGAGAGAGTGATTAAAGCTTTTCTCTCTTTCACACACTCATAAATCATAATCTCCAAAAGTACTAGGAAATTTTGATCAACTCATAATTTCAATTTTGTCCTATAATTCGACCCCATCAAAAGAGAAAGTGATTAAAGCTTGTCTCTCTTTCCACACACCCATATATGCCACGACTTTGTACATTTCTTTGGCAAAGAATATGGAAACCTGGTTGTACCCATTTGTATTTAATCATTTGATTAGGAAATTTTGATCAACCCATAATTTCAATTTTGTCCTATAATTCGACCCCATCAAAAGAAAAAAGTGATCATATCTTGTCTCTCTTTCCACAAACTCAAAATCTCCAAAAGTTGTAAATTATATGGCAATAAAATTAGGGGTTCATTTCTGCATATTTGTGTCGCCTCGAGCCCATGACACATAACACGTACACTAGCATGTACATATGCGTGTGTGTGTGTGTGACCATTTCATCAGTTTCAAGTCTCTTTCAATCTTGAGCCACTAGGCTTGTAGTCGAGTGGTGAGAACTCAAGCTCTCGTAATCGAGTCCCCATTGTAATATGGGGTTTTTATTCTCCCTCTTCATTGAGTGGAGATAAGTCTGCTCTTCCTTACAAAAAATATAAGTGGAGCAGTCGTCCCTCGAATATTATTGAGGGTTAAAAATCTAGATAATGCCTTATATGATTAATGTAAACTCTCGTCTTAGTAATAGTCTGATTTGTACATATCAATTAATAGTCTGATGTAATATCAGTTATAGTCTGATAACAATGTATCAGTATTAAAAAAAAAAAGTCTCTTTCAATCTTTAATGGTGGTGGCGTTGATCTTCTTCTTTACATTAGAGAATGAACGACGCTTTGTCAATTTTCACTGAAGGGAATATTATTGAGCATTTAAAGAAACTTGTCTTCACTCTCCCTCTCTTATCCTTCTTCCTCTTCATTCACATCCTCTCAAAGCTCCAATTCCATTTTCTAATTTCTATCCGTTACAAAACAAAAAAATGTTCATTCCCAAACTACCCTCATCATTTTTAACATTTCAAGGCCACTTTAGTCAAATTACACTCACAAATTTGTATATATAATACAATACCCTTCAATCTACAAACGACTCTATGCACACCTACACCAAAAATAATGAAGAAGCTATCCTTGCCGGATCCTGTCACTTTCCCGGGAAAACCAACCCAATTATCGGCAGAATGTTGGTTCGACGACGCCTGCATTCTCGACATGGACTACTTTGTCAAGACCATATCCGGCATCAAGGCCAAAGGCGTCCGGCCAGACCTAATTGGCTCGATCATAGCTCACTATGCATCAAAATGGTTGCCGGACTTAGCCTATGAAGACACCAACAAGGGCTTAACGAACTTCGAAGAATCCCCGGAGAGTGTCACGGCTTCATGGATGAAAAAGCGTTTCTTTGTAGAAACCCTCGTGGGAATCTTGCCTCCAGAGAAAGATTCACTCCCATGCAACTTCTTCTTGCGCCTGCTTCGCACCGCCAACATGGTCAACGTCGAGCCAGCATACAGAGAGGAGCTTGAGAAGAGGATTTCGTGGCAATTGGACCAAGCGTCGTTGAAAGAGTTGATGATACCTTCGTTTAGTCACACTTGCGGCACGTTACTTGATGTTGAGCTCGTGTCTAGGCTTGTGAAGAAGTTCGTTCACTTGGATACTGAAGGTGCTAAGAGTGGTGCTGCTCTGGTCAAAGTTGCTAAGCTTGTTGACTGTTACTTAGCCGAAGCTGCCATGGATTCTAATTTGAGCTTATCGGAGTTTGTTGCTCTTGCTGGTGCTCTCCCTAGCCATGCTCGTGCCACTGATGATGGATTGTACCGTGCCATTGACACTTTTCTCAAAGTAAGTTAATTCACATAGAATTAGTTGTTAATGATTCTGTTTATGAAATTAAGCTCTTGATTAGCATAGAAATTGGCAAAAAGGAAAATAATTAGAAACAGAATTTAAGAATATACATGAGATGGGACAAAAAAAGGTGTAATGGGTGTTGGTACGTTGTCACAGCATAAGATTCTTCGTCCGAAGAGTTAGGTGACGGCTCTAGACAGTAAATTGACATGAATGCCCTTTATATCGTGTCTGAGAAACAAGAAATTTTTCTGAAATAATTGGCCTTTCTGTTGTCAGCTATATACCATTTGAAAGGTAAGTGTTACTTTACCTCTCTAGACTCTAGGTTCTGTACTACAACGCAAAGTCTTAAACCTAGCCAACTAGCAAATTATCGAAAGTAGTCTTAATACGTACGTGGTTGTACACTTGTCAAGATTACATTATTACCCTTTGTTTAGAATTCAAGATCTTGGAACATTTAGCATTGTCACAATATCACATGGGCTTCTAGGTCCATATATAAGAACAACTTTCATAACTCCTAGCTTTAACCAATAGCTTGTTTAGCTGTACTGATTGGATTTGATTATCTGTATCAAACAAGTAGATAAATTAACCAGTTTTAATTTACCTAATTTGTATGTGAAAATGTCGTATTTATGGCATTGCAGGCACATCCCGGGGTGACTAAGCAAGAAAGAAAGAGTCTTTGCAGATTAATCGATAGCCGAAAGCTCTCACCAGAAGCATCGCTGCATGCTGCACAAAACGACCGGTTACCCGTTAGAGCTGTGATTCAAGTGCTCTTCTCCGAACAAACCAAGCTGAACAAACAGCTCGACTGGAGCGGCTCGTTTAGCGGCACCAGAAGCCCTAAAATAGGGCTTGATCCCTCGGCGGCTCGTTGCTTGTCAAAACGGGAAGTGGGCGCTCAACAAGTGGAGATTAGGAAGCTGAGAGAAGAAGTGCTTAGGCTTCAAAGCCAATGCAACGCCATGCAAGTACAAATTGAGAAGTTGGTGGAGAAAAAGAGAGGGACGTTCTTTAGATGGAAGAAGCTGGGGATAATTCCTTCGATCAAGAGTGGTGCAATTAGTGTTGTGGAGAGGATTGAGGAAGGTGATAGAGAAGCAGAGGCTGCGTTTGGGAGACAAACACCGATTGATATGAAAACTAAGCTGGTTCGAGGCAAGAATAGTAATACGCCCAAACACAAGCAATGGAGAAAATCTATGTCTTGAATGTGGATTAGCATTCGTTGTTCAAGTGAGTTTGTGCTGAACAATAAATCAATGGTTAGGGTTGCAAGCGCTCATCGATCGGGATGTGAATGTCTATAGCTTAAATCCTGGCTGTGATTCAATACTCAACGCAAATTCATCTGAGCATTGAATATGTGTCGCTTGAATGTGTGAAGGAAGGAGATTGAAAATATTTGGCCTAGCCTTTGCTTATTTTGTAATGATATTGTGCTGTTTTATTTTATATATGTTTTTGTGTTGTGATTTTGAAATAATGCTTGGACTTGAATAAGATTTTCTCATAATATGTGCTATATTTTACAAACAGAAATCTACTAAAGGTGGGTCTGTTTAGGATTGAGGTGCTGTAACTTTTAAGCTATAAAAAAAATGTTATTTTCATTATATAAGTAAAAAATCATATTAATATAACTTTCAAGCTACAGCAGTTAGTGTTTATCAAATACTTTAAGGATATACCTTTTAAGGTACAGCTGCCCAACCTCAATCCTAAACGCACATGATATCTAAGATCAATTCTATGTAAAAAGAGTGCAATCAAAATACCCGAAGCTTTAGAATAAAAAATCTTTCCTCATGAATATACTTACACGAACTCATAACTTTTTATACAGAACCAACACACGGTGTTCAATATAGAATTGCCTCACGATCCTAACACAGTACTAATTTAATGGGCAAGCAACTTAACCCTCGGAACATAATACAATCTAAAGTGGAGAAGAGCCAACAACATATCGAGGTGCCAAACCTTCTCCACAATGTAAGCTCCTTAAAAAGATAACCGTTTGTCCCTAAACATTTTTCCGTAATGCATAGAATTTAGATGGGATTGAATTGAATGGTTGATGACGTATAAGAAATTAAAATATAATAACAACCTTGCCCACGATTTCAAAGCATAATAATGAATGAATTCAGAAGAGATACAAATGAAATATATAAAGTAAAAGCTAATTGAATAATAATAAATGTTGGCATAAGAAAATAATAAATGTTAGGCATGACAAAAGCAAATAATAAGACAAAACCTAAAATCATCATTATCTTTTAATAATCAACTGCAAATACTTTCCCGCTTATCTTCTGACTCTTAAACCCCAGGCAAAAACCCAACTATGCTCGCTATCTTCAACGACAATGGCTTTCTGTGCTAAAACCTCTCGAACCCCTCTTCACCAAAACCTTGGAAACCCTAAAACACGAATACACAAAACGTCCTTCTCCTATTTTAAACCCCAAACTCACCATTTCTCCTCAAAAAATGCTCAAAGTGTCCAAGTACTCAACACCCAAAGCACCAATTCAGTCGCTACCCAAAACCCAAATTCACGTTTAAATGAACTTTGCCTCAATGGGTCCTTAGAGCAAGCTTTAAAGTATTTAGACTCAATGCAAGAACTGAACATTTGTGTGGATGAAGATGCTTTAGTTAATCTGGTTAGGTTATGTGAATGGAAGAAAGGTTATGATGAGGGATTATATTTGCATTCTGTTGTGTCAAAAACAATGACCCATTTGAGTGTTAGGCTCGGAAATGCATTTTTGAGTATGCTTGTGAAGTTTGGTGATTTGGGTCATGCGTGGTATGTGTTTGGTAAAATGTGTGAGAGAGATTTGTTTTCTTGGAATGTGTTGATTGGTGGGTATGCGAAAGCGGGGTTTTTTGATGAGGCCTTGTCTTTGTATCAGAGGATGTTTTGGGTTGGTGGTGCTAAACCTGACGTGTACACGTTTCCTTGTGTTTTGAGGACTTGTGGCGGTGTGCCGGACTTAAAGAGAGGAAAGGAAGTTCATGTTCATGTGATTAGGTTTGGGTATGAGGCTGATGTCGATGTTGTTAATGCTTTGATAACCATGTACGTGAAGTGTGGTGATTTGGTGAGGGCAAGGTTGGTCTTTGATGGAATGCCTAAGAGAGATAGGATATCTTGGAATGCAATGATTTCAGGGTATTTTGAGAATGGAGAATATATGAAAGGGTTGATGTTGTTTATTATAATGAGGGAAGTTTTGGTTGATCCGGATTTCATGACCCTGAGTAGCGTGATTTCTGCATCTGAGCTTGTTGGTGATGAGAGGTTGGGGAGGGAGGTGCATGGATATGTAATCAAAATGGGGTTTTCTGATGATGTTTCGGTGTGTAATCCATTGATTAAAATGTATTTAAGTTTTGGGAACAGGGGGGAAGGAGAAAAAATTTTTACTCTAATGGAATCTAAGGATGTAGTATCGTGGACAACAATGATATCGTGTTACGAAGGTAATATGCTGCCTCACGAAGCTGTGGAAACTTATAAAATGATGGAGGCAGAGGGTAGCATGCCTGATGAAATTACAATAGCTAGTGTTCTATCTGCCTGTGCTTGTTTAGGAAACTTGGATCTGGGTATTAAGCTTCATGAGCTCGCTATCAGGACAGGGTTCATATCATACGTAATTATTGCAAACACACTTATAGATATGTATTCGAAGTGTAAATGCATTGATAAGGCCTTGGAAGTGTTCCACCGAATTCCTGACAAGAATGTGATATCTTGGACTTCAATAATCCTTGGGCTTCGACTCAATAACCGGTCCTTTGAGGCATTGATTTTCTTTCGGCAAATGATGTTGAATTTGAAACCAAACTCTGTTACCTTAGTCTCTGTCCTTTCCGCATGTGCTAGAATAGGAGCTTTAATGTGTGGCAAAGAGATTCACGCCCATGCATTAAGAACTGGGTTAGCGTTTGATGGTTTTCTACCAAATGCACTTCTAGACATGTATGTAAGGTGTGGAAGGATGAAACCTGCTTGGAACCAATTTAACTCAAATGAAAGGGATGTTTCTGCTTGGAATATTTTGTTGACAGGGTATGCAGAGAGGGGACAAGGGGCATTAGCTGAAGAGTTATTCTGTAAAATGATAGATTCTAAGGTAAATCCTGATGAGGTTACATTTATTGCACTTTTATGTGCTTGTAGTAGATCTGGAATGGTGACCGAAGGTGTAGAGTTTTTTAATAGCATGAAACAAGTATACTCAGTCACCCCAAATCTGAGACATTATGCGTGTATCGTTGATTTACTTGGCCGTGCGGGGCAATTGGAGGAAGCTCATGGGTTCATTCAGAAAATGCCTATGAAGCCAGATGCAGCCATATGGGGAGCCTTACTAAATTCATGCAGGATTCATCGATGGCTTGAGCTTGGGGAACTTGCGGCTGGGCATATTTTTGAAACTGATACAAGACATGTTGGGTATTACGTTCTCTTGTGTAATTTCTATTCTGCAAGTGGGAAATGGGATAAAGTTGCAAAAGTAAGAAAGTTGATGAGAGAGAAAGGGTTGACTATTGATCCTGGGTGCAGTTGGGTGGAAGTGAAAGGAGAAGTTCATGCTTTCCTTAGTGGTGACAATTTCCACCCTCAAATTAAGGAAATAAATTCAGTTTTGGAGGGATTTTATGAGAAAATGAAAGCGGTTGGTTTTGCTGGTTCAGAATATGTCTCCATGGACAAAAGTGAAGCTTCAAAAGCTGAGATCTTTTGTGGCCACAGTGAGAGGTTGGCTGTGGCATTTGGACTCATAAATACTGCCCCCGGGATGCCCATTTGGGTTACAAAGAATCTCTACACGTGCCAAAGCTGTCACAATACTGTCAAGTTCATCTCCAAGATTGTACGCAGAGACATTTTTGTTAGGGATACTGAACATTTTCACCATTTCAAGGATGGAATCTGCTCTTGTGGTGATGAGGGTTACTGGGGAAGACTAGGCGGGTCAGAGAGCTAAAGATTTTTTCGCATTCTATAACTGTACAAAAATATAGGTTGACAGCTTCAAAGTTGTGGTGAAACTTGTACACTTGGGCAGTGGCTGGCCCCTTGAACTAAATTGTAGGATTCCAAGCAAAGCTGAGAACATCGTAATCTCAACACCAAAAGCTTGAAACACTGATAAACAGATTCAATTCGTTGTAATCAGCAGTCTTGAAAGGAAAGAAGCTGGTTTGCTGTCCTTTTTGCTACACACCCTTTGATAAGGAACTGACATCAAGGTATCCTGCAGTACTTTTATGTATGCATCCAGTGGATGTAGTGTTACTGTATTCTTGCTGCCAAAAGGGAAAATATAATTTAAACAAGATTGTTGTACTAGGTATGTAAAGTGCTATTCTTTTGATGTATGTATATTTCATGTGAAAATGGATAGTAGAATTTACCTGAAGGTTGAAGATAGTGTATGTAATAAAAATTGTGTAGATTTGATATCATTTTGTGTTCTTGCAATCTTTATCATCTTCTTATGAATTGAGTCCTGATGAATATAACGGATTCATGATAACTCAGTCTTGCTTGAGTGAGATGTTGATATGATTGACAACCTAAACGGTCCAATTGATTATTATCACCTTGAAAAAAAAATGTGATTATTATCAGCCTCCAATGTCTCTTTACGTATGAGTTCATTCCATTATTTGTTGCTGGCAAACTCATTGTTGATTCTAAATTTCAGAGATGCAAATATCTTTTTCAACATATAACATAGCCAAATTCTAGAAAATACAGGACTAAGGAAAAAATATCATCGAATCGATATCATCGACATAACATGTCCAAAAAGTACTATCACACAAACTGTATTTATTTATAAAACAACAAGCTGTTATTATCTAGCACAATCAAATCTTATACACACACTGCAAACTAGCTAGGAATTCAATCAATTATTCAGCTTAAGAAGCCTCATATATAAATGAATAAATGAAAATAGTGAAATTGAACTCTCATATCTTCACTGCCTTCTTGATTGTCTTGATGGATGACTTAATGAAACTGTTCCCTGCAGCATGAAACTCATCACCATCATCATCATCCATAACAATCGGCTTCTTGCGCATGCAGTCCACTCCCTTTTTCAAAATCAAAGATGGAGAAGATGGGATTCTCCGAAAGGCCCTGGCACTCTCAGACCTTGCTAATGATTTCTCCTTTCCATGCTTCTCTGTTCTTTCCTTCACTTCAAAGCTCTTACGACTTCCAACTCCTTCAACAAAACTAATTTGTTCCACTGCATTGCTTTTCTCTGTCACTGTTTCCGCAGGCTCTATCTCTGTAATCTCTTCTTCCCACTTCCGTGCTTCCTTCTCCACGACAATCTGCTGCTTCTCAGGTTCTTGTGTTACGCTCGCTCTGTCTTTCTGTGGATACTTGTCATCCAGCTTTTTGATAATGTCATCGGTCCTGCTTGTTTTGTTTTCGTTAGTTGCTTGAGGATCCATCTCATCTTGAGAGTTCTCTAACAGCAGTTGCAGCCACTTCTCGACATTCCCTTTTCCACGCTGCTTTCTTGTCTCTTCCTCTTCCTCTTCCACTTTCTGTATTTCTGGTTCTCGAAGAATTGGGAATTGGAGACTCTGTCTTTTCTCCTCCCCAATTTCAAGTCTCTTAAGCTGATCCTCAATGGGGTACTCCTCAAAGGCAACAATGGATTTATCGTGCTCTTCAAGTTTTTCTTTAGCGAAATTTATTCCAAGTTTTGGGGGTTCCTCTACTGCTTCTTCATTCCTTCGTTCTTCGTTTGAAGACAAGCCAGCTTCTGATGCTTTTTGTTCCTCCTCCAAGAACACTCTCAGTTCTTTGTGTATAGGTGTTCTTGGCTTGATTCCTGGTAGATAAAGAACTGTTCTACTGTCCTTCTCTTCAAATAAGGTATCATCCATTCTTGATCTCTTCCTTGCTTGTTCCCACTCTGGCCTTAACTGCTTCTCAATCTCATCCCGTTGTTTGAATTTCTTGTGGAGATCCTTCTCTGCAGAATCACAGATTGCTTTCTGTGCTTCAAGCCTTGCCATAAGCGCGTTAGTAGCCACCTGATTCAGTCTCACTTGTTCCTTGTAAATGACACTCCTATACAACAAATAATACATCAAGTTTTGAATACAGAACAAGATGCACATATCGAGATTCAACATTAAGTGAAAGGCATGTCACATTGTTAATCTTACTGGTGCATAGCATCTCTAATCATCTTCTCTAGCATTGTTCTATATGAAGATTGTGCTTCTGCTAGCTGCCTGCACTTCTCTGCTCTTCTCCTTCGCTTTATCAGCTCCAACTCCAGGTCTTGAATAGCAAGCTTTTCTTCATCATTTTTTCTCCTCCTATCACTCACTTCCTCATTCAATTTCTGTATTTCCGTGTGCATCTTTTGAGTTTCTTCTCTTTGTTTCAAGGAATCCCTTGCAGCAACAATGGCTTGATATGGGTTCGTAACAAAGTCCGGGGTTTCATTTTCTTTCAAGACACCAGGTTTCACTTTTCTTGCAGCTAACAAAATGAAACAAGACAAGTCTTTATCTAATGAAATCCAAAGTCAAAAGCATGTAGAGAAACAAAGTTTAACTGTTTGATATTTCATGCGCTTACCAATTGCAGGAGAGCTTGACCTTATCTGCCTATTATAGTCCAAGGATCTCAAGGACAATGCAGAATCGTGGGATTCCCTTCGAGATACAACAATACCAGCCGGAGCAAGGCCTAATTGCCTTTTTGATTCAACAAAATGTTGCGGAAAACTATGCGACTCAACAGTTTGTGAGGCATTTATTTCTTCATTTTCGCCTTCCAAGAACAAGTATGAAAATGCCCTGTGCCTGCCAGAACAGTGAACAAAAATTCATCATCGACGTTCAAGTTAGGCAACAATATGCATCAAATGAAGAAAATGAGGAATAGACAAACCTGAAATCAGAGTTCGAAGAAGCAAAGATTGATAAGAACTGGTTTACAGATATACCCAGCTGCAAATCCCACCATGGAACAACAAACTCAGGTTTGTTATGCTTCCTTTTGTACACTTGCCATTGCAGTATCCTTAGATTGCTAGGCACAGTCAATCCTCCTCCTTAAAGTCCAAAATGATGCAACAAATTAAACACTAATTTGTCATATATAGTAACACTGAGATATAACTAAGGCGTAGTAAATAATATTTTTACTTGAGCAAGGAAACCAGTGATCAATATCCCAAGCAAGAGGAGAAGCAGAATCAGCATGATAGTACAAAACATTCCCATATGGATCTACTCGAATCACCGCAGGATCAAAGCCAGCATTCCTACAATTGGAGACAAAATGAAACAAGATTAGAACTCAAATAGCTTCAAAATTGATCACATTTGTTGAAATTTTATAGGCTTTAGCTGTCTATTACCCAAGATGGTCGAGTTGTTTCCACAAGAGACTCAGAAATATCTTAGGCTTAGCCGTTGGTTTCGCCTTTGGATCGATAATTGGAAACATCTTTTCTAATTGTTTAGCTCTCGAACTCTGCAAAAACCAAGATAATATTGTAAAATTATTTTCTTTCAATCAAAAACACCAAAACAAACCACACCCAGATTCCCATTTCAAGTTTCCTGAACTTTACTTCTCTTTCTACGCAACCAAACAGATTTTTTTTAATTTTCACTTACCTCATCTTCCTGCAAAGGATAAGGAATGAAACAAAATGGAGGGCCGTGGCTGTACAAACCAACACCAGCGGCAGCACGGTCTCTGCAGATCTTGGCGTAGGCTTTCGGGTATCCGAGACCCTCGTCGACCGCCATATCTTCTTCGTTGAATGCGTAATCGGCAGCCATTGTTGCTGTTGAATTTGATTTTCTCTTGTATAAGTTGCTGTTGTGATGATGATGCTCTATTAGAAAATAGAAACAGAGGTGCTAACGGTCGAATTTGGTTTCAAAAGGTTTGTTAAAGGAAAATTAAAGGGCCAAAAGATTTTTGGTGCCACGTGGCAAGCGCTGGGTGTAACGGCTACAAGATATCCCGGGCCCCACGTTATTTAATATTTTGATAACCGCAAGTTTCGGTCGATCACCTGCCCCCGGCGTATGAATTTTCTTAAAGACCAAAATACCCTTTTCGGATTCTGTCTATCGTGAGTAATCGCTCTTTTATTTCAATGCCAATGGACCGTTGTATTGAATGAGAATTGAGAATTCAACTTTCAAAGTGGCCAAGATATAACTTCTAATCTTATTATACCTAGACTAGTATCAATATTTTTAATTTATATAAATATAACTATTTTAAATTAAATCTGAATGGCGATATCTTTTTTAGGAGAATATTTGTTATGTAACTTATGCATTTAGATTTGAATTTAAAAATTTAATGTGAATATACTTGAGCAATACCCATCGTTTGATGAGCAATGAAATACATGACATAATTTAATAATTTTTTTATGAATAATATTAGGAGTGAGCATTGGTTTGGTTCGGTTTCGGAATAAACTGAAATTTTTAGTTTGGTTCGGTTTGTAAATTTAAAAAAATCGGTTTGAAAATTTTTATTTCGTTCGGTTTCGGTATTAATCTATTCAATTTTTTTAGTTATAAAAAATCGAACCGAAATAAAAAAAATCGAACCAAAATTAAAAAATCGAACCAAATCGGTCTAGTCTAATGATTCCTTAAACGCCACTTGGCATTTTTATTTTAAAATTATTTTTTTAGTTTTTTGGTTCGGTTTTCGGATTTAAAATTTTAAGCCAAAAACCGAACCGGAATATATTCGGTTTTATATCGAATCGAAATGTTTAATTTTTTTCTAAGAAAAAATACCAAATTGAACTAGAAAAAAACCAATCCGAACTAATAATTTTTCAGGGTTCGATTCTGCCCACCCCTAACTAATATTGAGTTTTGGTATGTATGGATTAATCAAATAGCACTACCGCTATATGAAAATTGGCCTACCAAGTCATTACTATATCGTTAAGTGTTCAATAATTTTTGTAAAAAAATAAAAAAGGATTTAGTTGCACTTGTGCTGCATGACCCATGATTGAAGTTGTGTACCACCAATTTGTGAAACACAGTCTAATTAAAGGTTTGTAGGGTCTCTTCAAAATCAAAAGAGTGGGGGTCAATTTTGTTTCTATTTGGGTTTTATTAGACCTTTTTCCCGTTTAAAATTAAAGTAGAAATGATTTCTTTCGCCGTTGTAGTTTGAACTAAAACAAATTTAAACAGAAAAAGATAGCATAAAGGTGTTTAAGCACCAAGTACACCTCCATAAACTTTGGACGTATCAATAGTTTTGGCTTTGGTAGGGCTTTTTGGCCCCTATCAACATCAATTCAAGTCCATATTTCAAAGCTACAAAATAAATATTATCATATAGAAAAAAAACCTCTTTAGAATTTTATCATTTCCCCCATCTTTTAGTTAAAAAATTTACCTATGATGAGTTGGTTTGACAAAGACAGGGAGAATGTATCCGAGTAATGGAAAAATCTGTATTGCGTGTAGTTAAAGAAACTTGAAATCACCAATTGCCCTTTAGTTAAGTGATATAATCCACTCTCATAAAATATGTGAGAACATGAGTTTGAGTCTCCTATATCGCAATATGAAGACTTAATTTCTTTTTATAATATCGAATATTAAAGAGAATAAAAATTTGGACAGTACTATATAAGATTTGATAAAAAAAAAAAAATACTTGTAATCTTGTGCAAATGGGTCCTGCCAATGTTATCCTGTTAACCTATTTGCACTGCCCTGGTAAAATTTGCCACTTGCTCATCTGGGGTCCCCCACTCCAAGCATCTCTGGATTCAAGTTCAACACAGATTTCACCATACAAGATGTTGTAACATTAGAAACTTCATCGGTAACGTTCATGTCTGGTGTTAGTGTATAGCTTGATATTTCGATGTTCAATTAGTTATTTATTGCATGAGTCTTAGCTAGAACTTGCTGGGTTACCCACGTGAATGAGCCTTTTGATTATCTTTAGGCCTTGACAACGGTTTGTGGGCTCCTTCAATGCCTTCGTTGTTAACTTGCCAGCATTTTGATGTGAAGTATTGTTTGATTGAAGAAAAGAAAGGCTTAAAAACAAATCCCACCTCACCTCAAGGAATGCTTGAAGAGCCGCATTTTATATTTATCTAAATAACATTTCACGTTTGTGAAGAGCCCAACTACTAACATTCAACAAACGTATACACGGCTCTAGTCTAGTGCATTTATGGCCAATACTTGGAATATGCTTACGACTAAGAAAAATATGCTGATATATATTATATTTTTTAAGGCTGATTATACATCAGTCTACTGATCATACATTAGATACATACAACTACTATTTCAGCAGATAAATATACTGAGATTATAATATTACATTTAATTTATGAAATATTTATTCGAACAAATTAACCCTTATATTAAAGGGACTTATTGTCTCTACTCGTATTTTACGAGGAAAAAATATTATTTACTAAGTTAATTTCCTCAATCTGTTTAATTGAGGAAAATTTGAGCTCCAACCATAATTGGAATTCGAACTAAAACACTAAATAAATCTTGAATGCTTTGGTTACTAATAGGCTACAAGTCTATTGTTAAAATTACGGTGATACTTAACTACACTTTCTTGTCTTTATTTTAAAATGATTTGATGTGAATCCGCATGCATGCATGTGTGATCAAGATATTATGTTGATTGAGTTTGGCCTGCAACTAGTTTTAGTTTCCACATAGAATCTACGCTCTCATCAAGATTCAAGAAAAAGTTAATACAATCACTATATACACTTCACTTCGAAGCTCACAACTTCCACTTCACGAACTCTGAAACTCGATACTTCAGTGATGGAAGAAGAACAACAACAAATACCCACCACCACAACACCTCTCGTCCGCCACAACCAGGGCCGGGGCCGCCGCAAACACAGCCTCATATCGGAGCTCTCCGGCGCAGTAGGCGATCTGGGCACCTTCATCCCCATAGTCCTGACCCTCACCCTAGTCTCAAACCTGGACCTCTCAACGACCCTCATCTTCACAGCCCTCTACAACATCGCCACCGGCCTCCTCTTCGGCCTCCCCATGCCCGTCCAGCCCATGAAGTCCATCGCCGCCGTCGCCGTCTCCGAATCCCCCCACCTCACCGCCTCCCAGATCGCCACCGCCGGCCTCTGCACCGCCGCCACCCTCTTCCTCCTCGGCATCACCGGCCTCATGTCCTTCTTCTACCGCTTCATCCCCCTCCCCGTCGTCCGCGGCGTCCAGCTCTCCCAGGGCCTCTCCTTCGCCTTCTCCGCCATCAAATACGTCCGCTTCAACCAAGATTTCGCCACCTCCAAGTCCACTTCTCCCCGCCCCTGGCTTGGCCTCGACGGCCTCCTCCTCGCCCTCGCAGCTATCCTGTTCTTGGTCCTCACCACGGGCTCCGGCGACGGCGATCACGGTACCCATAATCAAGAATTTGATATCGATAATACTGATGATGTTAATAATAGCAGACGTAGGCTTAGGCTGCATACACGTTTGAGAATTTTGTCGGCAATACCTGCAGCTCTTATTGTGTTTTTGCTTGGTTTGATACTCTGTTTCATTCGTGATCCTACAATCTTTAAGGATCTTAAATTTGGCCCGTCGAAGATTAGTGTGCTAAAGATTACATGGGATGATTGGAAAGTTGGGTTTTTCAGAGCGGCGATCCCTCAGATACCATTGTCTGTTTTGAACTCGGTGATTGCTCTGTGTAAATTATCAGGGGATTTGTTTCCTAATCTCTCGGAATTGTCAGCAACCAAGGTTTCTATCAGTGTTGGTGCGATGAATTTTGTTGGCTGCTGGTTTGGTGCAATGCCGGTTTGTCATGGGGCCGGTGGGCTAGCTGGGCAGTACAGGTTTGGTGCTAGGAGTGGAATGGCCGTGGTGTTTTTGGGGCTGGGGAAGCTGGCGATTGGGTTGGTGTTTGGGAATTCGTTTGTGAGGATTCTGGGGCAGTTTCCGATTGGGATTCTTGGGGTGCTGTTGTTGTTTGCAGGGATTGAATTGGCCATGGCGGCGAGAGATATGAATTCTAAAGAGGAGTCTTTTGTGATGTTGGTTTGTGCTGCTGTTTCTTTGACTGGTTCTAGTGCTGCGTTAGGGTTTTGTTGCGGGATTTTGCTGTTTTTGTTGCTGAAACTGAGGAGTATGGAGTGTTCTGGATTTGGGGTCTCCAAATTTTGGTCCAAATCTTCTGCTGAAGACATGGATGATTCAGTTCCTTAATTGGGTACTCTCAAAATGTAAAAGACTAGTGTAAATTATGCACTTGATTGATTTGTAGAATCTCATGGATACCAAAAGATTTATGTATACTTTTTCATTGACGAGTGAAAAAGAAGTGGTTAGCTTTATTTGGATTAATGGATTAAAGAACAAATGTGTTGATTCTGTTCTTCAAATTTAACAGGGGATTGTTCTGTTCCAAGCAAAATCAATGTAAAGAAAATTGCATGGGTTCAAAAGAAACAGAGTGACATCTGCTCTAAGTTTTATGATAACACAAAATTATATAACACATCTTAAAGATGTTGATTTATTCAAGAACCAAGCTATGAAAGTTTTGCACAGAGCCACAGAGCGGCTATTGTGCCATCCTTTTTACTGTGATTTCCAAGACATGAGCATTTGTTTAGTTGGATTGGATCTTGGAAGTTGCTTGATGCCCAAAGTCTATATGGGCCTATTCGGGCCTTTTTACACTACCAAATGGAAGAATTTTATATTTTGTTTTTGTAAATAAACTAAGCGGAAGACTTTGACATTATTTAGTCCACTGTCTTGTTTTAGATTCCAAAAAATCGTATACGTGCTCAAACAATGCCTGAGTGCCATATGAAATTAATTATTATTTCAATTTAAGAAAAATTTTTAAATTTCTAGAATTTATTTCAAATTCAGATTGATAATTTTCTTCTCTTCCACTTTTCAATTAAAAATTGGCAATGCGTAATTGATTTAGTTTCTAATTCTTATTATTTAAAGTTTAATTTTAACTGAGTAACAAACGCATCATACACGACAACTGCCGACAAACTTCTAATCCGTCTACAATTAGACTCCCATTTAAATATATTTAAAAAACAAAAATTTCGTAAAAAAAAGAAAGAGACGGATGGGAAAAAAAGAAAACAAAATAAAATTAATGGGTGAGTATTTAATTAAATCTATTACAACCAACTCCACTTTCATAAAACTTCAACTTCACTCTTGTCTATCTTTGTATTTCGTTCTTAACTGAAGATCCAATCCAAGCTTTGCTTTGCTTTTTGGGGAAGCTCACTTGTTGTAACTCAATATTCCTTGAAATCTTTGCAAGAACATGCAAAGTAGAAACCCCATTGTCAGGTAAGTTTTTCACTGATCAAATAAATTAACAAATTTTGCACTACCACCCCCACCCAACTATAAGCTTTATCTTATCTTGGCCATTATTGCCATACACATTTATTTTTCATTGGTTAATTGTCTTCTTTGGATGATTTGTATGGTAAAGTTTTGTGGGTGAGGATCTAAATTTCAACTTTTGCATGATGGCTTGTGTGTTAAGAGTAACTGGGTAGCTGGCAAATATTGAAAAGAGTGGTTCAAGTTGAGATTTTGGAATTATGAAGATTCTGTTTTTGTTTATTGTTGTTTGTACTGTGTATGGATCATTTGTTTCTGGGCTCCAAGAGTCACATCCGGATTCTGCCCTTGTAAGTGACCAATCTCAGGTAACTTACAATTATGATAGGACTGATGAAGTGAAGAAACAATGTAGTTCTGTTTTATCTTCTGCTACTGAATTGAGGGCTGAAGGTGATAGGATTTATAGGATCAGAGATGAGGTCAACTTTGTGTTTGGTGACTGGGAGCAAGAGAAGGGGGTTTCCCCTATTATGCCATTTGATGATAGTGATGTCCCAAAGGACTCGTCTCGAACCCCTGAGAAAATAGCTTCTTTCTGGGTTATGGATGTTGATCGTCACCATCGATCAAAGAAGTATGTTGGTGTTAGTGGAGAATTGTTTATGGGCATAACACTAGATGATTCTTTTTCTGAGAGACCTTATGGGCGGAATCCTCAGTTTCAGATGTGGCCAAATCATACTCAACTTACGATGTCGTTTCAAGGGATATATACTGAATCTAAGAAGAATGGTGGTGAAATTGTGTTGTGTTTGCTGGGAACTGCAATGTTACCATCTCGGGAGTCTGAATCCAATAATCCATGGGAGTGGATGAAGGGCTCTGGTTCAAGTTATTACCAGCCACCTCTTTTGCAAGATGATCTAATTCTCCTTGTGCTTCATTTTCCATTGACCTTCACACTGACCAATATGGTAATAAAAGGGGAGATGAGCAGTTTAAACCCGAAGTCAAATCCCAAATACTTTGACAAAGTTCACATTTTGTCCCAACGTGGCAGGTCAGCACGGTATGAATTTGGCGATGACAAAATTGTTTTAAAGGCATGTGATCCATATCCCGTCGAAGATAGCTTCATGAAAGGTGGCATTGATATCTATAAAGGAATTGGATTTTGTGAAGTTCTTCAGCAAGTTACTAATGAAGGGGCTCTCACTGTCGTGCCAAACTGGAAATGCAATGGCACGGACAATTTCTGCAGTAAGTTGGGTCCATTTGGATTAGATAAAGAGATTCAAGCAACAGATGGGAGCTTTAAAGACGTTAAAATTTTCATGCAAAATGTTAAGTGTGAGCAAACACCTGGAAGGGGAAATTCCAGCTCAGCGAAGGTCGCAGCAGTATTTCGGGCTGCCCCTCCATCAGCAATGCAGTATACTGCTACATTGAGATCTGGGATAAGCAACATGACTCTTGCCGCTGAGGGACTCTGGAAGTCTTCTAGTGGGCAACTCTGCATGGTTGGTTGTGTTGGTCTTGTAAATGCCGAAGGGGGTAGCTGCAACTCAAGGATCTGTATGTACATTCCTACTTCGTTTTCCATTAGGCAACGAAGCATAATCGTTGGGAGTTTTTCCAGCAGCAATAAAAGTAGTTTGTCATATTTCCCTTTAGCATTTGAGAAGTTTGTACAGCCTACTGAGCTGTGGAATTATTTTAGAACCTCCAATCCTCATTACAGTTACTCTAAAATTGATTCTGCTGGTATTGTCCTAGAAAAAAATGAGCCCTTCAGCTTTGGAACCATTATCAAGAAATCCCTACTTCAATTCCCCAGACTGGAAGATGCAGAGGGACTTTTATCTAGTCTTTCTCTTCTTTCAGAAGATCTGACCCTTCACATCTCTGCAATTCCAGATCCATCACCTAAAGCTCGACTGCCAAGAACTGACATTCAGATGGAAATTATATCACTTGGCCCCCTGTTTGGGCACTACTGGTCTTTGCAGAATTTTTCCACCAAGGAAGAGGAGACTCACTACCACACTAAAGCTGAATATACTGAAAAGCAGCTCCTTCTGAATGTATCAGCTCAACTCTCAATTGCTGGAAAATCTTATAGAAATTTCTCTGTGCTTTTTTTGGAGGGTCTTTATGATCCACATGTTGGAAAGATGTATCTAGTTGGTTGCAGGGATGTCAGAGCCTCGTGGAAAATATTATTTGACAGCATGGATCTTGAAGCTGGGTTGGATTGTTTTGTTGAAGTAGTAGTCTCATACCCCCCCACAACATCTCGGTGGTTGGTCAATCCAACTGCTAAGATTTCTATCGCCAGCCAAAGGAACGATGATGATCCCCTCCGTTTTAAGACAATTAAGCTCCAAACAATTCCTGTTATGTACAGGAAGCAGAGAGAAGACATCCTCTCTCACAGGGGTGTTGAGGGGATTCTTCGGATTGTGACACTCTCATTTGCAATCGCTTGCATTTTGAGCCAGTTGTTTTACATCAAGCATAATTTGGATTCCAACCCTTTCATGTCCCTTGTCATGCTGGGCGTCCAAGCTCTTGGGTATAGTCTTCCCTTGATCACAGGGGCTGAAGCTCTCTTCAAGAGAAAGGATGCCGAATCTTATGAGAATACATCATACAACCTTGAGAAAAATCAGTGGTTTCAATTGATGGATTACACAGTGAAGCTCCTAGTGATGGTATCATTTCTACTTACACTAAGGCTCATGCAGAAGGTGTGGAAATCACGTGTCAGATTGCTTTCACGGAGCCCTAATGAACCTCACCGTGTCCCGAGTGACAAGCGGGTGCTTCTTACTACTTCGGCACTACATGTCATTGGTTATATACTTGTTCTGATCATTCATTCTGCAATTCGAACAGAGAAGTTCATAGATTCGACAAGTAAGAGCATGTGGGAAACTGAACTAGAGGAGTATATTGGTCTTGTTCAAGATTTTTTCTTGCTGCCTCAAGTTATTGGTAACTTTCTCTGGCAGATAGATTGCAAGCCACTGCGAAAACTCTATTTTATTGGCATAACAGTGGTCAGACTTCTCCCTCATGTATATGATTTCACACGATCGTCGGTTCCAAATCCTTACTTTGCTGATGAATACGAGTTTGCGAACCCAAATCTGGATTTTTACTCCACGTTTGGGGATATTGCTATACCCATTACTGCAGTTTTCCTTGCAGCAGCGGTTTATATTCAGCAGAAGTGGGACTATGAGAAACTCAGCCAGATTCTTACTTTTGGGCGTTGTAAGCTTCTTCCATCGAGATCAAGAACATACGAGAGGTTGCCTTCCAAGGCCGTTGAAGCCGAACTTGCTTCTGACGTTAACGGGAACACCATGCATCCGAGAGAGCATGACGATGATGATGAAGAATGATAACCTTATGTGGTCTATCAAACATTACTAACTGCAGAATGAGCTGTTGTAAACATAAACCAAAGTAATCTTTTTGTGGTTTATTTTCAAGTATGAAGTGCTGTCTTCTAAATATTTAATGTACAGACTTTGGTTTTATGATACATATTTTTTATTTTATTGGACTTTGAAAAATTGATAGATACTTCTTATGATCTTGAATATAAAAGGATGAGGTATCTTACTTGTGTGAAAATCATAGGCTAAAGCATTGGATTAAGCTACAGAAGCATTTTTAACCCCAAAATCTTGCTTCAATAAATTAAATCAATGTGATAAATCTCATATGAAAAACAAGTATAATCCAGTCTTCGTTGCTTGGCAAAAAATCAAAACAAACCGGTGGTTGCCAAAATGTCAAAAACTATACATCTAAATCACTCAAAATATCTGATATTGCACGTTTAATGGTAAGTTTATAAAGTTGAGATATAAAATTTGTATTTTAACTGATGTGATAAATCATATGACATTATTTGACAGGCTCCAGCGATAATTAGTTATTAATTCTTATTATTTTTCATCTAAATGATGAATTTTTATTAATGTTACGTCAATTAGAATGTAACTTTTATATCCAACCTTATAAGTGTATCACTACTCTAAAGTATTTATTTAGTTTTTTTTTTTTAAAAGACCCCAAGTCCTTCTAGTTTTCGCTTTGACACTTAGGTCCAATGAACTATGTTGGATCAAATGATTCAACGCATGATTATACTTTTTCCTTTTTTTTTTCTCTGTTAATTTTCACATGCATTTGGCAATTTTGATGTGTGAGTCTATAATTTTGTCCTTACACAATTAAGGACATTTTGATGCTACTTTTTTAAGATGCAGTTTAATGACAATCTAATTACCTTCGTACCTATCTGTTTGGGTATACTTTTGTATAATACAAATAGTGATATTCTTTGTTTTATGAGTGAATAGTCGGTCCGCTATCTGTTTTTACATATATTTATTAATAAAATTATCAGTTTCTTATTAAAAAAAAAAAAAAACCTTCCTACCCATTAACTAATGATAGTATAATTGGCGCCAAATATGTTTGACATTAATTTATACTAGAATATGTTGACTCATACTGGAAGTTCTATTTTATTTTTTTAATTATATTTTTTTAAGTTTCATTGTTATTTGTTGCAACGTGTGTTATGTCGAATACTATATGCTTTAATTATAGAATTTAATCACATGTATGATTTCTTTTTGCTGTTGGAGGAGACAAAAAGATAAAAAGTAGAAGACATAGCCGATTTATTAAAAAATAGAAAAAATACAAAGATGAACAATAGTGATGCCATATCATCACCTCTAGCCTCAACTTTATATATAGATATATAGAATTATAGATTGGCCATCAATTGAATTTGGAGAATGCGCAAAGGCAAAGATCAATCTTACATTATATTATCATAGAAATCTAATGTTAAAAGAAATCCGAACTGAAAAATTATAATAACAATGAAAAAATAAAAAGCCTGGGTCACATTGAATAAGAAAAAATTAACATAGACCAGAGACGAAGTTAAGATTTTTTTCTTTTTTTTTTTAAAGAATGATTTTTAGTGAATGTACTAATATTATTTTTTAGAGTGGGCTGTATTGAAATTATTTTTAAAAAAATATAATACGTTCGTATTTTATTGAAAGGTTTATCAATGGGGATAAATTAAGGATGAATACAAATCTATCTTTAATTAACTTTCAAGAAATTTAAGAGTAGAAACTAAGTTGGCTTGCAATTAGCTAAGCACTTGACTAAGAAAATTATGAAAGAAAAATCGTAAATATTCTTATGAAACAATGTATATATTGAATTGGAATTAAAATTGAGCTTGAGATGATTATATTTTAAATTAAATTCTTTAATTTTAGGATAAAAAGTAAAACTCAAGTTGTTTTATTTTCTATTTTTATCTTTAAAGTTAGAGGGTAGAAAGTTAGAGAGGCTTATATAGATAGAAATGAATTGAGGTTGACATGAATAAATTAAAAAGTATAAATAAAAAAACGAAATATTATTAAAAATATTGAAAATATTAATAATATAACATTATAAATAAATCTATTTAGAGTGACTTATTTAAAATTTTCTCAAAATTTTGGATGGGCTATACTAGACCATCATTGGTGAGGGCGGAGGCCCAAAATCTTGGGCTTGGCATAAAGATAACGGTTTCATAGATGCCCAGCGCCAGTAGACACAGATTTTTTTAAAAAATTAATTACGTGTAATAATTATATCAATTCAAAACTTGTCTATTCAAAAATAAAATAATAATAAAAAAGTCAAAACTGGTCTCTTTCATTAACTTGCTCCTTTTCTTCATACTATGATAAGTAAATTAGTCCACACGGACAGGTGGTGTCGGGAATTATTTTTAACACGGACTAAATTCAAACATTAATATATACCAAAATAAAAATTTGTTAAATTATTTAATTCAATACACTTGTAACTGTCTTAGACATAGTTTCATATGTTAAAAATATTAAATAATAACCTCATTATTAAAATTATAAAATATATCTTTTTCTATGCATATAACAAGATTATCATTCAACCATTAATTTCACATCCAATTTCGTAGGCTATTTTTCACAAAATTCATAGACAACAGGCCTATGGTAGCCGAAAAAGTTTTTTTTTTGGAGGGGGGCAAAAGGATTAATGATGAGTTAGGGGATTTGATTTCAATGGATTTTAAAAAAAGAAATTTCAAAATGCCGTATAAAAATATTGGCATTTAGTTATTTTTAAAATTTAACATAGGCTTTATTATAAATTCATTAAAAAAAATTAATTTAATTTTTTTTTAAAATCAAGCAAGGGCTGATTCTTAAGTTGCGCCGCCACTGCATAGAGATTTAGTTGAGTAATTTTCAAATAATTTTATTTAATCAATCATCTGAATTTTATCTCTTTAAAATGGGATAAATTATAATATGTGAATGATAAGAATAATGAATTAAAAGTTATGCAAAAGCTAGCATGTACAACAATTAAATTCTTAATTGTTACACACAGCACAATTTTCAGACACAAGTGAATTCCGTCACAATTTTTTTGTAGAACAAAGTCAATAAACCAAAGAAAAAATGTTTATGCTGCAATTCAATAGGCTTGCCGAGTTGTTGAAAAATTTCCGGCAATGACATTAATTATTATTAATACACATGAATAGCAAGGCCAGCCATAAAATTATTTAGGTCAATAAAGACAGTGAGAGCCTTAATTAAAGGCTCATGCATGTTCAAATCACAACATCAGCTGGGTGAATTATTTATTTATTTATAATTTATAACAAATGAATATCTTATCTATAACTATAAGAAGCCATTCTTGCCTTTATCTTTTGTATATTATAAGAAGTGAGAAAGGGTATATACGATATAGGTATGGTAGGTACCCTACTTTTGAAAGCAACGACATTCAATTTCTATTGTTCGGTTCTTTAAATTATAAAGGTGCCCTAGCTAATTTTGAAAACAACAACTCTCAATTTCTATTGTTGGGTTCCTTAATTAATTGTAACTGTAGGCCAATTTGGACCCTATTCAGAACCTATCAATTCAATTCTAGTTTCTACATACATATCTGACAACCAATTGTTTTTACACTGTAATCGAGTTTAATTTGATTTGAGTGGACAAAAAGTCAATAAAAGTCTATAGCATTTGAATTTATTTTTCATCAGATGTGGTTCATTAACTTGCACAAAAACACTTAACAGAAAAAAAGGTTTATTGTCTTTTTTCCTTTATTTATTTATTTATTTACTTTTTAATATCCAGGGTTTATTTTTGAAACGAAATTTAAATAGATCTGAATTTTTATTTTTATAGATGTCATATATTATCATCATAGTTCGACATGGAAATTAAAGTCGTTCGCTTGCGTGCCTATTCAACGGATTAAGACGCAGTTGGGTGGCCATGTGTTTTTCCTTAGTGCGGATTTATAGCCACTTTGGTAATGCCGTAACTTTAAAATAATTACTATTAACTGTACTGTAGAAATTATTAGCAATAAAGAAAATTAATTAAATATTTGGTAAAGTTTATTTTTAAAAGTACTGTGAGTTTTAAAAATAGTCGTATGTGTTTGATAAATTTTGTCATTAAATTACTGTAAAAATGCAATGACTTAAATGGATATAATATTATTTATACATTAATAAACATATATATAATTTTTTATTGTGTTTATATAATAATTGATAACTAAATAAATATTTTTATTTTATTAATTTTATTTTTTATTTTGTTATTTCAATATTATTGGTAATAATATTAATCTCTTTACATTTCTTAATTTTATTTCTAAATTGAGTAAGGATAATTTTTAATTTTTATAATATATGTGAAGATATATATAGAATGACAATAAGTGCAAAACTGACAGATTTTAAAAAACCACTCATTCTATGTTTTTCAAATATCTGTTGTATGATGAGCTGATTTTACCAAAATTGATTTAAAAAAAATTTATTAAATACCAAAATTAACTTTTAAAAATAATTTTTGAATCTCCTAATCACTCTCAAATGAGTCCTTAGTCATACTAAAAAAACAGTTCAAGAACATAGAGTTACCTAAAGTTATATACCCAACCCAACCTCACAATAAATGATACTGTTAATATAATTTTAAAGTACGGATTGATGATTATCAAAGAACGAGTCAAATAATTTTTACTTTAATTTACAATTATTGATAAATAATAATAGGTTCATTTTAATTTATTATTATTCTGTTTCCATCATTAATTGAGACCCTCACCACCTGTAGCACCTAGAGATGCTTCGATGTAGCTCGTCGAAAGAGAGAGAGAGAGAGAGAGAGTTTAGGCGGGGGGCGACGCCAATATCGACGAGACAATTCGGTGTCCACCTTTCGGTGACGCAAAAAACGTTAATGAACAAAAGAAAAATGTGTGCGCAACGCATGCGCTACATGTGCAACTGACACATGCTTCGCCAAATTATTAAAAATTTTCTGCCCGGCACACACGTTTTATTAATATTCCACAGGCACTAGGAGGCTATTTAGGGTTGAGCTCTTATGGGTATGTCTCGGAGTTTACATAGATTTATTACATATTTAGACATAATAAACATTAAAGTTATGCTGTATACAAATTAATTCAGGCCAAATCTCATTATATTTCTAACTAAATGTTAATATATAGTTCCCCCCCCCCTCAAAAAAAAAAACAAATGTTATCAAATATTAGACATCAATATGTTTGTTGCATGTCTTTCCAAAAACAAAGAATGAAAATCTCTTAAACCAAAACCCATGTGGTACATGTTCACATGAGTTAACAATATTCATGAACATGCAATAGTCGTATTTCATATACGAAGGGACGTATGTATACTTGGTTCTTATAAATTACTTTGAAGTTATTGTAAATTCGGCAGAGGTTATTTTTTCCAATTAATGCCCACATGAAAGTTGAAACTGCATGCATGGACGGCAAGTAAGCATACACAAGGTCAATTAGACCATTAAATATGTTTATATATATATCCTCAAACATATACGTACCAAGAACAATGAAACATTTGAATTAAGAACTTTTAGACAAATAATAATTAAATAGAATACATTTCAATTTTAAACAGAAATTTCAAGAAGATTTTACTATGCTTTTTCTGTAATGAAATTATATATATATATATATATATATACGCGCACGTACGTGCATGTGCACCATACCTCATAACTTGTGCATCATCGGATTGTCAAATTTTATTAATTTTTATTGATTTCTTTTAACCATCTGAGCCTAAACTATAGGGTACAGTACCCTTGAGACATTTGTAACAAATTAATTAACCCTTCAATTTCTAAGATACGACGTGAAGCTTTTTTGGAATCAGCTCAATTTAAATTTGTTTTTCATCAGATGTGGTTCATTAACTTGTACAAAAACAAGTAACAGAATAAAAGGTTCATTGTCTTTTTCCTTTCATTTTTTTTTTCACTTTTTAATACTCAGGGTTTATTTTTTATATGAAATCTACATGGATCTGATTTTTTTTTTTTTATAAATATCATATATTACATGATTGTTTTTATACATATCATATATTATCATCATAGTTCGCCATGGAAATTGAAGTCGTTCGCTTGTGTGCCTATTCAACGGGTCAAGGCGTCTTTGGGTAGCCATGTATCTTTCTTTAGTACGGGTTGGGTTTATGGTCACTTGGTAATGCTGTAACTTTAAAAATAATGGTTGTTTACTGTATTGTAGAAATAATCAACTGTGAAGAAAATTAATTAACTGTCTGGTAAAATTTATTTTTAAAAGTGCTGTGAGTTTTAAAAGTAAAAACATCCTTATGTGTTTGGTAAATCTTATTGTTAAATTACTACAAGAATGCAATTACTAAAATGGACATAATATTAAATAAAATTTATTTAAACATTAATAAACATATATATATATATATATATATATATATATATATATATATATATAAATAAAACTTTTATATTATTTTTAAATAATAATTGATAACTAAATAAATATTTTTATTTTATTAATTTTATTTTTTATTTTGTTATTTCAATATTATTGGCAATAATATTAATCTCTTTAATTTTTTTAATTTTATTTCCAAATTGAATAGGGATAATTTTAGATTTTTATAATATATCTGAGGATGTATATTGAATTATAATAAGTGCAAAATTGATCTCAAAATTAGATTTTAAAAAGCTACTCATTCCATGCTTTACAGAATATGTTGTAAGATTATGTGATTTTACCAAAAGTGGTTTTTTTTTAAAAAAAAAATTACCAAATACCAATATTAGCTTTTAACTTTTCAAAATTATTTTTGAGTCTCCTAAACAATTCCAAATGAGCCTTTAGTTATACTAAGAAAAAAAGCTCAAAAACTGAGGGTTCCCTAAGCTTATATTGTTGTAATAAATTTGAACTTAATGCCCTTGATCTTGCATTTCCAATTAAACACATACATTAGTTATAAGTTTGAGATTTATCTTGATTAGCCATGAGTCCAAGCTTTCAAAGCTGTTATGAGCTTCTACTAAATTGCTACTGCCTTGATCGATCTTCTGCAACTTGCTGTCTTCACATTGCTCAAGATTTGAGCTTTACACCACTGTGCACACACACTCACACACGAGAGAGAGAGAGAGAGAGGTGCACTGTACTCATCCCCAATATTTGTGTACATTGAACTCTCAATGGACTGAATTCACTTAAATACTGTGGCTGAGTGCATGGACCTCTCTTGTATTAGTATAAAATTGCACATCCCATTATGAGTTAAAACAAAACAATTAGAGGTTATACTTGTCCATAATATACTACTATATACGGTGCAACAAAATTAGACTCAGTAATACAATATTTGATCACTAAATGAATAAGTCCATTAAAATTGCTCCTTAATATTTGACATTAGTCACGTATTAATTAGATAAAACTTAAAATAATTAGAATGATTTATTCTAATCGACAAAATGTGAGAAATAAATTCAATATATATACTTAATTAACCCAATAATAAATGGTGATGTTAATATAATTTAAAAATAATGATTGATTATCAAACAGTTTTTACATTAATTAATAACATATATTGCTAAATAATAAAAAAAAAATAATCGTTTTAATTTATTATTTTGTTTTCATCATTAATTGATCCTCATCGCCTCTAGCCCTATATATGTTTTTATGTATCTCCTACATTAGAGGACCAATATCGATGAGTCAATTCGGTGTCTACTTTTCAGTGAAGCAAATAACGTCAATGAACAAAAGACATATGTGTACGCTACGCATGCGTTACATGTGCAACTGACACATGCTCCGCCAAATTATTTAAAATTTTCTGCCCGGCACACGTTTTATTATTATTCCACAGGCAATACGTAGCTATTTAGGGTTGAGCTCTTATGGGTATATCTCGTAGTTTGCATATTTAATTTAAAGTTGATTTAACATAGATTTATCACATATTTAGACATAATAAACATTAAAGATACGCTATATATAAATTAATTTAGGCCAAATCTCATTATATTTCTAACTAAATGTTAATACAGTGGCGGATTCAGAAAAATAATTTAGCAGGGGTTAAATTATATAATAATAAAATATAAAAAAATAAAAGTTTGAATATATAAAATATTTGCTAATACATTTATAATTGTTCTCTAGACATTTTCATGTTTTGAAAATGTTATGCAATGGACTCATTGTTTATATTATTAAATTTACCATTTCCTATATAAACAACCAAACTATCATTTATCATATCCGATTCCAAAGTGATTCTTCACGAATTTTATTATTGAAAACGTTCGCTCTACTATTATTATGGAAACTGAAAGAATTAATCTTATTTTTGGAAATAAAAAAATATTTTGGGTGGTGGGCTATCATTATTTTTAATTAAAATGTAAACTTTTATAATTTCTAAAAGTTAAAGTTTAAATTTTATGGGTTTATAAATTTATTGGGATTATTTTAATAGATTTAACGGGGGCTAATTAGAAAACTAAAATATTTTTCTTTTTTATTCCTAAAATTTTTGACCGGTCCGCCCCTGAATATATAGTTCCCCCACCCCCCGGCAAAAAAAAAAAAAAAACAAATGTTTTCAAATATTACACATCAATATGTTTGTTGGCTTTCCAAAACAAAGAACGAAAATCTCTTAAACGAAAACCCAAGTGGTACATGTTCACATGAGCTAACAATATTCATGAACATGACATGCAATAGTCGTATTTCATAGACGATCGAAGAGACGTATGTGTACTTGTTCTTATAAACTACTTTGAAATTATTGTAAAATCGGCAGAGGTCATTTTTTTTTCAATTAATGCCCACATGAATCTGCATGCATGGTACGGCAAGTAAGCATAGGCAAGGTCAATTAGACCATTAAATATGTTTATGTCCTCAACCATATGCAACCAAGAAAAATGAAACGTATGGATAAGAAGCAAGATCGTAGAGTGCTTTAGTACTCTTTTAGACAAATAATAATTGAATAGAATACATTTCAATTTCATACAGAAATTTCGAGAAGATTTTAACTTTACTGTGTTTTTTTGTAATGAAATTTTAATGTGTATATATATAAATACACACACACACATGTTTGTACCATATCTCATAACTTGTGCATATTGTCAAATTTTATTAATTTTATTGATTTTTTTAATCTTTTGAGCCTAAGGGTCCGTTTGGGATTACTTTTGGAAAGTTTAAAAGTAATTTTAAGAATCTAAAAGTTAATTTTAGTGTTTGGTAAAAAAAAATTAAAAATTGCTCTTATCAAAATCAGCCTCTCCTACAGCTGATTTTAAAAAGTAGGGAATGAATAACTTTTAGATTCTGATTTTGAGAATCACTTTTATCCTTTAATACAATTCCATAAAATCCTTACAATTATTACTTATACCTAAAACTATCCTTATTCAAATTGCAAACAAAATCAATATTTCAATAAATTTTATTAAAAAAAAAGAAATAAAATCAATATAGTGTAAATTTTATTTTTAATAAATTATTATAATACACAATTAAAAATATTGTATGTACATGTTTTTATATGTGAGTAAATTTCATCCTATATTATATCCATTTTAGTCATTTAGCTTTCTACAGCAGTTTAACAATAATATTTATCAAACACCCACAACTATTTTCAAAACTCACCGCACTTCTGAAAATAAAATTTACCAAACACTTAACTGATTCTCTTCACAGCTTATTATTTCTACAGTACAACTAACAGTAATTATTTTAAAAGCTACAGTATTATCAAACTGACCTTAAATTATAAGAAACGGTATCCTTGGGATATTTGTTACAATTTAATTAACTCTTCAATTTCTAAGATACAGCGTGAAGCTAGTTGTTTTTTTGGAATCATCAGCTCAATTTTAACTTTTAAATAATTGCAAAAGCGGATCAATTTGGCATTTAGTTGTCATTTTCACTACAGAGCCCATGCACAGGTCACCCGGGATCCCCAAGTTTTTCGTTATTTCCGTGGTGAGCAAAAAGTCAATAAAACTTTTGAGATTTCTAACTTTATAACTTATGTGAGAATATCACACAACTACCAAGATTTTGACCAATCTACCAGCAACTCCTCAATTGTGACCATACATACCTACTAAGTACCTCACCTTTTAGAAAGGGATAAGAAGATTAATTAAAAAAGTTGCTTGAGCAAAGGTTAATGGTTGGTTAGGTGGATTATAATTTTTTTTTTAACTAATTATTTTGAGGCATATTATGACTGGAAATTAAATTCTCTGCTGTGACCAGGTTTCGAATCCTTAAATCTCTTGATTTTCTTCTATTAAATTCTCTGCTGTGACTATGGTAGGTACAATATCCCACTGTTAGATGGTTCGATTTTTTTTTTTTTAATATATTTTTAACTTGTGACGGTGTCCACACTATAGAGCATGGTACCTTTAAGATATTATGATTAGACCGTAAGATAACTGTACAGTAACAAGTATTTTGAAATAAATAATATTTTGTATAAACTGACTCATATAATTTATTTAATCCATTTATATTTTTAATGTCGCATCAAAATCGTTAGAAAATGTTGTATTTTTGGCTCTTGAACTATTCATCTATTAATTATATCACCGTCCCACTCGACACTTGAAATAAATCCAACCGACGTGGAACTTCCAACTTCTTGATATGAACATGACAACAACGGACCCATTTTCCCTGCTAAGCTATATAACTCTTGCTCATCAATATTTGAACATAGTATTGAGCCACATTGCTTTGCTTTTATTTGCTTCATTAAGCAATAATCCATCTCTGTTCTTTGATCATCTTTGAGTTATATAGACTTGTATGCAATGGAGAGTGGTAATAAAGTTTACAAAGCGAGTAATAGTTTACGTATGGGAAGTACTTCTAGATGGAGAAGCAACTCTGCCACTTTGGGTGCATTTTCAATGTCCTCAAGAGGAGAAGAAGAAGATGATGAGGAAGCTCTAAAATGGGCTGCTCTTGAGAAATTGCCTACTTATAATCGTTTGAAGAAAGGGATATTAACTACTTCAAGAGGTGAAGCTAATGAGGTTGATGTATGCAATCTTGGGCCGCAAGAAAGGCAGAGGTTGGTTGATAAGTTGGTGAAAGTTGCCGATGTTGATAATGAAGAGTTCTTGTTGAAGCTTAAGAACCGCATTGATAGGTAACATTTCTCTTTATGCATCAACTCATGATGCATCTGCATGTGTGCTTTGATTTAACTTATATATGCTTTTTTTTTTCCCCCTCTGTTCTCCTCTTGGATTTTGTTAGAGTTGGAATTAGCCTACCCACAATTGAAGTTCGATTTGAGCATTTGAATGTTGAAGCAGAAGCATATGTAGGAAGTAGAGCCTTGCCAACATTCTTTAACTTCTGTGCCAACATAATTGAGGTACCCACCTGCAAAACTGAATAAAATATGCATGGAAATAGTTATCTTTTGTTAATATTCCTGCTCAAGTTCTAACAATCTGTGTATATGTTTGAAGAGTTTCTTGAACTCTGTAAACATTCTCCCAAGTAGAAAGAAACATTTAACAATTCTCAAGGACGTCAGTGGAATTATAAGGCCGGGCAGGTAAGAATTTAGAACAGAAATAATGTTGTTATTTATTTATTTATCCTTCATAGCAAGTTTGGAATATTAGGCCAATCTTTAATTTCTTATCTTGTTCATTTTTTCTGTTACAGAATGACATTACTTTTGGGTCCTCCAGCTTCTGGAAAGACCACACTTTTGTTGGCTTTGGCTGGGAAGATTGATTCTAGTCTCAGGGTGATTATATAGTTAAAATCTCTAAATTAGCTTCAAGCATTAGTAGTTCACACTTTGGTTTTATCTCTAATTGGAGAGTCAAAATGTCTCCTTGTAGGTTTCTGGCAGGGTGGCATACAATGGTCACAACATGGATGAATTTGTGCCTCAGAGAACAGCTGCTTATATTAGTCAACATGATAATCACATCGGAGAAATGACTGTGAGGGAAACCTTGGCCTTCTCTGCTAGATGCCAGGGGGTTGGATCCCGTTATGGTACGTTTGATTGTTTTTTTTATTTAGTTTTCCCTTCAACTGTAAAACTCATTGCACTTTGGGAAATGCAGAAATGTTAATGGAGTTGGCTAGAAGAGAGAAGGCAGCAGGTATTAAGCCTGATCCTGAAATTGATGTTTTCATGAAGGTAAGAGAAGCTGAATATTGTTTAAAGATGTGTAGCATATAACAAACTTCATTCCAATCCAAAAGGTCATTTTTTTCCCTTTTAAAGGAACATGGATGTCAACTGTTTAAGCCATTTACTTGAAGTTGGCCTTTTTATCTTGTGTTCTTTGCTTAATAGAATTGTATACATGATTGTCGTGGAGATACACCTAGTTTGATTGAGCTTCTTATATGTCATTGTCAATTCTCATGTCATAGGCAGCAGCAACAGAAGGCCAAGAAGCCAGTGTGGTCACTGATTATATTCTGAAGGTAACATCATTATGACCCGCTCTAAGCTTATGTTCTATCGTCAAAAACAAGTAACGTAGTTTCACTATTTTGATCAAGTTTCATCATAAATTTACAGATTCTAGGCCTGGATGTCTGTGCCGATACCATGGTAGGCGATGAGATGTTAAGAGGCATATCAGGAGGACAGAAGAAGCGTGTTACAACAGGTAAATGCCAAAACTCATCTGTTCATATTAATGCCGCAGAAAGATTAATTCAAGCTTACGGTAATTTTCAATGGTTGAATTATAGGTGAAATGCTGGTTGGACCAGCACAAGCACTGTTCATGGATGAGATATCTACTGGCTTGGACAGCTCTACAACTTTCCAAATTGTGAATTCTCTTAGGCAATTCATTCACATCCTTAAGGGAACCACTCTGATATCTCTCCTACAGCCACCACCAGAAACTTATGATCTATTTGATGACATTATCCTAATATCTGATAGCCAGATTGTGTATCAGGGTCCCCGTGAACATGTTCTAGAGTTTTTTAAATTCATGGGCTTTGAATGTCCAAAAAGAAAAGGCGTTGCTGATTTCTTGCAAGAAGTATGTGCTTTTGGAGCTCCTTTTTGTAGTTTTTCAATAACATATAAAAGAGTTTGACTTCAAAATGAGCTTTTTTTCTATGTTTTATCAATAAAAACCACAAGATAGAAGTAAGATGAGAAACTTCAAATTTAATCTCCATGAATAATGAATATGTTGCAGGTAACATCAAGGAAAGATCAGGAGCAGTATTGGGCGCATAAAGAGGAACCTTACAGGTTTGTCACAGTCAAGGAATTTGCTGATGCATTCCATGACTTCTATGTGGGACAGAAACTTGATGATGAGCTTGGTATTCCATTTGATAAAAGGAAGAGCCACCGAGCTGCTTTGACGACCAAAAACTATGGTGTTAGCAAAAAGGAGTTGTTGAAAGCTTGCATGTCAAGAGAACTTTTGCTGATGAGGAGGAACTCATTTGTCTATATCTTCAAGCTCTGCCAAGTAATGACTTTACCTTGAAACTACTTTAATCTTTTCTTTAAAGTGATAATGATATATTGATATTTCCCCTGGTTCTAGCTTACAATTATGGGATTGGTTGCTATGACACTGTTCTTTAGAACGAAGATGCACCGAGATTCAGTAACTGATGGAGTGATTTACACTGGTGCCTTGTTCTTCATTGTTGTTATGATCATGTTCAATGGAATGGCAGAGATTTCTATGACCATTGCAAAGCTTCCCATTTTTTATAAGCAAAGAGACCTCCGATTCTATCCTTCGTGGGCGTATGCTCTTCCCACATGGATCCTCAAGATCCCTATCTCATATGTAGAGGTTGCTGTTTGGGTATTCTTAACGTATTATGTAATTGGTTTTGATCCCAATGTTGGAAGGTAAGAAGATAAAAACAAAGTGCCAAACATTAATAGGAACTACTAATTCAACAATTTCACAAGTTGATTATTTTTGCTGCAGGTTGTTTAAGCAGTATTTGCTGCTCTTGTTTCTTAACCAGATGGCTTCTGCATTGTTCCGGTTAATTGCAGCAACAGGCAGGAATATAGTTGTTGCTAATACATTTGGTTCATTTGCATTGCTCCTGCTTTTTGTACTAGGCGGATTTGTCCTTTCACGAGGTATACAAAGTAAAAACGCTTTCTAAAAATGATCTTTTTTCTCGAAGTTTAACTTAAATTCTTATATTTCTTGTTTAATAATGCAGAGGACATAAAAAAATGGTGGATATGGGCTTACTGGTGTTCACCTTTGATGTATGCACAGAATGCAATAGTGGTTAATGAGTTCCTTGGTAATAGTTGGAGAAAGGTAATGCCTTGAATAAGCCCTGTGTCAATGTATTTATCTCCGAATAACATGCTGATGTCTGGACTTCTTTCACATAAAGATTTTGCCAAACACAACCGAACCACTGGGAGTTGAAGTTTTGAAGTCTCGTGGGTTCTTCACAGATGCTTATTGGTATTGGCTAGGATTGGGGGCTCTGGCTGGTTTTATAATGCTGTTCAACTTTGGTTTCACCTTGGCTCTAAGTTTCCTCAACAGTCTGTATCCTTATCATCTTCAGTTTAGTTCTTTTGTAAAGTGAGCAATTCTGATATACTTTTTGCATATATATGTGCAGCATTTGGTAAGAATCAGGCTGTTGTATCAGAGGAATCTCAAGGTAATGAGCATGATAACAGAACTGAAGGAGCCATTCAGTTATCAACCAGTGGAAGTAGGTCTAGTGACACATGTCACCCAAGTGAAGGCTCATTTGAAAGCTTTTTGTATGTTTTGATATTAACTAATTTCGGTTGACATGCAGAGATTGGCCATGACATTATAAGCACAAATTCCTTATCACTGACAGAAGCAGGTGTCAAGGCCAATCATCACAAAAAAAGAGGAATGGTTCTTCCTTTTAAACCCCATTCCATCACCTTTGATGAAATTACATACTCAGTTGACATGCCACAGGTAACAACAATTTTGAAACCTTAGCTGTGTATTTAAAAGGTTGAACAACATCTTGATTGTATAAAACAGAGTCTTCAAATTACAATCAACCGGTTTGGTTTTAACTTTACAGGAAATGATACGTCAAGGTGTTCTTGAAGATAAGTTGGTGCTTCTGAATGGTGTGAGCGGTGCTTTCAGGCCGGGTGTTCTTACAGCTCTGATGGGTGTTAGTGGTGCTGGTAAAACTACTCTCATGGATGTGTTGGCTGGTAGGAAAACAGGCGGATATATTACTGGGAGCATCACGATATCTGGGTACCCAAAGAAGCAAGAAACATTTGCTCGCATTTCAGGATATTGTGAGCAAAATGACATCCACTCTCCTAATGTTACTGTATATGAGTCCTTGCTCTACTCGGCCTGGCTTCGATTACCCCTTGAAGTTGATTCTCCAACCCGAAAGGTTGGCGCTGAAATCCCACAGCGATTGAGTTTTATTTTCACTACTACTTCTGCCACTGAAATCTGAAAAGGTTAGTTGTATCCTTGACCATATTTTTGACAATGGTTTGCAGATGTTTATTGAGGAAGTCATGGAACTTGTGGAATTGAACCGATTGAGGCAAGCGCTGGTTGGGTTACCTGGTGTAAGTGGTTTGTCAACAGAACAGCGCAAGAGGCTTACCATTGCAGTTGAGCTCGTGGCAAACCCCTCCATCATCTTTATGGATGAGCCAACTTCAGGGCTAGATGCAAGAGCTGCTGCGATTGTTATGAGAACTGTTAGGAACACAGTGGACACAGGAAGAACAGTAGTGTGCACCATCCATCAGCCAAGCATTGACATATTTGAAGCTTTTGACGAGGTGAGAAGAGTCAGTTGTTGATCAGTAGAGTTAATGTTTTTCTCTTTCGGTGATGTAATTATGATTGTTTAACTTGGCATTGCAGCTGTTCCTGCTGAAGCGAGGGGGACAGGAAATATATGTTGGGCCATTGGGTCGCCATTCTAGCCATCTTATCAAGTATTTTGAAGTATGAAACATTTTCATTTTACAGACAATGGAAACTTAACTTCAAATAACATTATGAAGAGAGTTACTTCAAAAAAAATTATGAAACTAGCTAATGCAAGTGAATTTCTTTGTATGAAGGGAATTCAAGGAGTTGGTAAAATCAAAGATGGTTATAATCCAGCAACTTGGATGTTGGAAGTTACTGCTCCATCGCAAGAAACAGCTTTGGGGATTGATTTTGCCGACATTTACAAAAGTTCAGAACTCTACAGGTTGGTTCCGAACTCAACTGCTAGAATCCATCCAACAGAATGCTAGTGTGTTTGTTTTTTCAAAATTTCTGATGCATGTCTTATGCTTCAGGAGAAACAAGGCACTGATCAAAGATATAAGCAAGCCTGCTCCTGGTTCAAAGGATCTCCACTTCGCTACTCAATACGCACAGCCATTTTTCACCCAATGTATGGCTTGCTTATGGAAACAACATTGGTCATACTGGCGTAATCCACCATACAGTGCTGTTAGATTTCTGTTTACGACCATCATAGCCTTGGCATTTGGGACAATGTTCTGGGACATGGGCACTAAAACGTGAGTTAAAATTTGGAAATTGAAGCAGTATTGTTCGTTGACATTCCTAGCCTTGTAGTTTTATCTACCTCTTAATCTTAAATTTTGACATTTCAACTTGTAGGAAAAAGCAACAAGATCTGTTTAATGCAATGGGTTCCATGTATACTGCTGTTCTCTTCCTCGGTGTCCAAAATGCTGCATCTGTGCAGCCAGTAGTTTCTGTTGAAAGAACAGTCTTTTACCGAGAAAGAGCAGCTGGGATGTACTCAGCCTTGCCATATGCCTTCGGACAAGTAATTTGTCTGACAAATGACTTACTTGAAATATTGTAAAATTCTCTGTCTTTTTGCTGAACCTTCTTTATATTTTGTGCAGGCTCTAATTGAGATTCCTTATGTATTTGTTCAATCTGTCACATATGGTGTTATAGTCTATGCAATGATTGGATTTAAATGGACTGCCGCAAAGTTCCTCTGGTATCAATTCTTCATGTTCTTCACTTTATTGTACTTCACCTATTATGGCATGATGGCTGTAGCTATGACACCAAACCACCACATTTCTGGCATCGTAGCGTTTGCATTCTATGGCTTATGGAATGTCTTTTCCGGGTTCATAATCCCAAGAACAGTAAGTATCAGCTAGCCATTACTCATACATAAAGATGCTACATTACCGCAGCCTATGCAATCTTCAATGACTAATTCTGCCCTTTCATCTTTCAACTTGCTCCATAACAGAGGATTCCGATATGGTGGAGATGGTACTACTGGGCATGTCCAGTTTCTTGGACACTCTATGGATTGGTGGCTTCCCAATTTGGAGATATACAAGACAGGCTCGAGTCTGGCGAAACAGTGGAGCAATTTTTGAGAAGTTTTTTTGGTTTTAAACATGATTTTCTGGGAGTTGTTGGAGCTGTTGTTTTTGCATTCCCAGTGCTCTTTGTACTTATCTTTGCCGTAGGCATTAAGGTATTTAATTTCCAGAAACGATAGAAATTTAATTAAATTTACACCATTTTGACATTTTTAGTATATGCATGTAATGTTTTTTCATTGAAGAGAGTTCAAATTTTGTAAGCCATATTGGGTCCTTGTGTGTCTGTCAATTAACTGAAGCAAATTGAACTCCAAATTTAATTAACATGAAGCCAGCCAAGAGAGGTGCTTAATTTATCAACTACCTCTTTGGGAATTGAAAGGGTGATTAGTAAGGTAATGGTAGCAAATTTCTTGATATTTTAATAAAATTCCAAACCCAGGTAGCTCACTGTAATATTTAGGTGACCAAACGATGAAAAATAAGTATTTGAGGGACCTGTAACATCTAAGAGATGGGCCATTAACAATTTAACATGGCCAATAGGTGCAGCAGATTTTTAGCCCATATTTGTTGATACTGAGATCAAAGTGGGCTGGCTACTTATAAAATCTCTTTTGAAACATTATAGTTCTAACCTTAGGATCAAATTTAGATTATTATTATTACTATTATTTGAAATAAGACATTTAACTTTTTATTTTTTTAATTAAAAACTTGTACAAAATCCCATGTGGCACAATCATATGATAAAATAGATGACAAAGAAGCAGATACAAGGTCCATTATACAATTAATTATTTAAATCCTCAACTATGTGCAAAGAAAAATGAAAAAGATAAGTGTTAATATGTAAGTGTGGTAAGCAGCAAGCAGCAAGATGCCAAAATTGTAAATACATTAAGTCTCTTTAAATAAAATATAATTTCAAGCCCCCGGCCTTTAATAAACATAAAGATTCATATTCTTCTCCCCACCCCCACCATTGGAGTCTAATTTTAACTCTCCTTTGATTTGTTTTGAGATTCATTAGCAATCTCTTTAAGAATTCAAAATTTTCTGTTTTATTTATTTATTTACTTTAAAAATTATTAGTTGTTCATCCAAAGATTTAGTGCATGTTCAAAATTACCCAAAACCTTTTATTATTATTATCAGCGTTCCACTCAAAGATTTACAATATGTATCAACAAATCACTTTACCTTTAAAAAAATAATAAAATCTTTAAGAGAATCTTTAAGAGAATCAATTTTTTAATCTGTGTGTAGGGTAACAATAATATTACCAAAGAAAAGAAAAATAGTAGAATACTACTTTGAGTTTTAACAAAAAAAATTATATATGGATATTGGCTTAGAGACAATTATATATGTACATGTATGGCAGAAAGTAGTTGGCATGCATGTGAATGTGATGCATTTTAATTAAACAAATTAAGAAAGTTGTCCGCGTTACATATTAATTAAATTTGCTATATTACTCTCAACATAATGCACCAAATTTTAAAATCAGTGAGTCATGTGTACAAATTAAAAATCATCCCATTTGATGATCATGACCATTAATATGCCTAATTTGAGATACAGGATATCATTTGATATATCTAATATATTAAAGTCATCAATTAAACAAAATTATAAAATTTAATTAATTCCGGGCTCCTAGAGACCCCATAAATAAGTTTTTGACATTTTAATATCTATCTCAAAAGATTTTATTTAAATTCACACAAAACCACCCGGTTCATTAAAATTTTAAATCAACATCATTAACTTAATTGTAGTAATAAGTAAGGTGTGATTAATAACCTTAATAAATATTGGATTAAGACGTAAAGACACTTGTTGTGACTAATTAAATCAATAGATAATTCTTTTTTATTTTTTATTTTTTTAACCAAATCTCATGTGGTACAACCGTACAAAATGAAAAAGACAGAGAGTAGAGCTGGAAAAACGTGTCAGTTTCGTGTCATGTTAAATTTAGGTCGGCCCAAAATACGACCCATTTAATAATCGTGTCAAAATATTGAGACCCAAACCCGATACGAAAAATAAACAGGTACCCAATAACCCGCTTAATATCTAAATATTTAACAAAATTTACATTAGATATTTGTGTATATATATATGTATATATGTAGAAATGTTCTAATCTTGAATTTTAAAGCACGGGAAAGTGTTGAAAAGCTTTAAAATCATGCGGTCTAAACGTTTTACGTATTAAGCATTTAAAACCCCACGGTTTTAAAGTTTTTCTCAATTTTTTCGCACTTTAAAATTCCAGACCAGATTAGGATTATATATACACACACTCCAAAATATTAACCATTTACACTATCTAAGTTTTAAATCTATCTAAAATTTTATAAATGAAATACTATGTATATGTCTATCCTTCCAAAAAAAAAAAAGAGAATTATATCCAATATTTGAGTTTTAATGATAATAACCTAAAAATTAATTTAAAATAGAAAATATAATCGTGTCAATAGTCGGATAAATGGGTTAAAGTTCTTAACCATAACCTTACACGAAAAAAATTCGTGTCGATTTAGACCAAACTCATTTAATAATCGTATCAAATTTGACGACTCATATCTATTTATTCATGTCGTATTTGTATCGGGCAGTTGAATCGTGTCAAATTTTATTAGCTCTAACAGAAAGGCACATGTAAAGTAAATAGTAATCAACAAAATTTTATTAAAAAAAAATCTTTGACTTGGCCGAGTCTTTTTAGAGAAGAATTTACTGTATTGAACATTTAAAAGTCCGGTCTTATTAAATTATAATTTGTGTAACTTATATCCATGTAAAAATCATATGGACCCTACCTTTAGCATATTTATGTATGAACTGTGAGTTACAGCCAGCTAGCTGTAACTTAGCAAAAGCCTTAAAAATCAATTCTTCTTCGACTTAAGTGATATTAATTGATTGAAATGTGAGAATGCTTTTATCATTCGTGCTAAAGTACTGTGAATGAATGAGAGTAGAAGCAATTGTACACAGTAAATTTATGTTAAATCCTTCAAATTTAAATTTCATTGGGGGAAGAGAATAAGAAGTTGGACCGGGCATAAACTGGTTCGGTTTAGTTCATTTTTTGAAACCAACCAGGTCAAAAAATTATGAATTAAATACAAATCGAACTTAGGAATCAAATAGAACCGAACTAAATTATTTTTCAGTTCAGTTCGGTTTGCTTTAATTTTATATGATTCGGTTCATAAAATTTAATAATTTTCTTTTATATTAGCCAAATTTTTATACTTTTAACATAAATTTGATTTTTTTTAGTTCAATTCAATTATAATCACTAATAATTCATAATTTATGTAAAAATATTAATAAAAAATATTATTATATATATAAATTAAAAATTTTTTTTTTTTTTAAATTTTAATACTGAATCTATTGATTTTCGGTTCGGTTTGGTTTAAAACAAAAAACCGATTGGTTTATATTTATGCTTATGTCTTTTTCATTTTTAAACTTTACATTTTCTGGTGTTCTAATTATGTTTTCGGGACAAAAACAATGTTATATATATATTTTCAAACAATCTTTGGTATAACTCGAATTTTCAATACTGTCTCAGCATTCATCGTCGTATGAAATGTGATGCAATTAAAATGAAAATTTAATAGAGTTTTGGATGCCAGCAGAAACTGTCACCTACTCTGGGCATACGCACTGGCACTGTCATGCCCGGGGCCGGGGACCAATATTCACTTGAAAAAAACAAAAATTGAAAAGTCAATCAAGATTTTTTTAAAGATTTTTCCCTGCGATTAAGCTCACAGGCTCACAGCTACCAGAATTTATTATTATTATTATTATTTTTTTAAATTTAAAAAATGAAGATTAAAGTTGGATAGTTGGCAACTTGCCATCACATGATGGTGATTTGCTTGGTTGTGAAAAATATTTATTTATTATTTTTTCGGAATTAGTTGATGTTGATGTGATTAATTATTGTGTCAACCATCATCATTTTGTTTCATATTGTTTTCAATCTTATCGTTGACTTTTCGGTTAATTTCATATTACCCCCCGTGAAAGATAATTTTTAAAATATTCTTCAAATTTTTGTAAACTTCAATTTACTCTTATTTTTATTAAGAAGATAAGAAAATTTTTCACCAACCTACCCTATTATTCTCTTATCTTTGAATAAAAATAAGCGTAAGTTGAGGTTTACAATAGTTTAGATAATATTTTGAAAATTATAATTTCACACGAGGGATGATCTGAAATTTACCGTCGATTTATGGTCATTTAAAACAAGGAAGGGGATATTTTCACCCCATAATTTGTGTAAATCCACTCCACTTCTAAATTTTTAAATAGAGAATAAGTTTAACCAATTAATCAATCAGATCCCCCTTTTTTTTTTTACCATGTTTCATAATCATTATTGACCATTAATGTTCCTTTAACATTATCTTAGTTTGACTATTTTATCCTTAATAATCATATTAATAAAGTAGTACTGATCAATCATTTTGAAAAAATAAATTTTTATATAAAAAATGGTGAAGTTAAAATAATTTGTAGGTATTTTGGAACTTTTACCATATTAGGGTAAAATAGTCAAATTCAATGTGTTAAAGACACATTAATGGTTAAAAATAGTCAAGAACCAAAATCACAAAAAGAATAATGAGGATTTAATTGGTTCATTGTAAATCAATGAGGAATTGATTGGTTTGTTGCTATTCTTCTTTATTTGAAATTGCTAAAAATGTTGTGAATTTTTTTATAATCATTTTTCTGAAGTCGGATGGTTTTACACAATTTAATGAATGAAAGTACACTGCTCCAAAAAAAATTAAAAACTACTGTAAAATTTTTAGATTAGAGTCCACATCTTTTAAATATTTACCGAATGGCCCCAAGATTTCTGACACTAGAGCCTTTTTACTTATTATACTCTGCCAACTCTTTCCAACGGTTATCCCAATATTGGATTTAATTATGAAGTCAACAAGTGCTTTATTATTATGTCACTAGCAATTTTTATTTGTTAATTTTTATTATATCCTTTAAAAACTTGTCTTGGTAATGTTAACTTAACCTAACGTGGGTTACACGTTCGAGACATTTTTTTTTTCTTAATAGGATTAGGTTGTAATATTCTAGTTAATTAATTATACAGAAAATTACCAAAATCCCTATATTTTTACAGCTGGCTCCTCTTGAAATATTTTGGAAATACAAAACAATTGAAGTTTCTTTTAATTTAATAGATAAAAATATATATAAAATATGGGAAAGATCCTCCCCTTATTTTTTTTTATTCATTTTTTATACTTCCACTATCAGTCCTTAATTAGAAGATGATCAATGGTTAATAACTTAAGACAGGACCATCCTCTCCATAGTTGTTGGAACCAAGTGGGAAGCAATCTTTGTCCAGCCATAGCAGATTGCTTCATCAGTTTTTGTTTTTTCTAATGTGTCAGGGGCTTATATGAAACTTAATATAAATTTTGTGATCAAACATTAGTTTCTACAAACACTAGGGACCCAGATGTTATTATCCTACTTTTATATTAATTATTTCGTCTCCATTCCTCTAAAGTTTAATATGATAGTAAATCACCCATAATAATCCTCCCTTCTTCTAATCTCTTGCAGTTTCAATAATAATTTTTTCTTTTAAACGAATAGCTTCTTCAACATTTGACATCAAAATATAGTGTTAATTTTCAACATTTTTTTTTAAAATTTTGAGTAGTAATACAATAACATCAATCAATTTTATATGAATTGATGTGACATAATATAATTGATTAAATGAAAATATTATTTGGCTCACATGATTTATTTATATTATTTTATATTTTTAATCTACCCACTCTTTAGACGGCAAATCAATTTGCACATAAAAAATAAAAAAATTACTCTTCACTTTTATACTTTTGATGGCTAGAGGACTTAATGGATCACTTTTGGCAATTGTCAGATTATTTTTAATTTTCGCCAAACAACAAGGACTGCAGTAGGAATTACACGCTATTCAATTATTGAGGAACATTTTTATTTTTAAGGTAGTGGGGAAGATTGAGTTAATACGTAGATAATATCTGCTTATTGGGAATGGAATAAATAATTTACATTCGATTGGGTTCCCTCCGTGAACAGAGCATGATGCACATGGACGACTTCATTAAACGACTCCCAAGTCACAACCATCTTCTGTCTTCTTTTGTCATTGCTTAAAATAGAAAATTAAAGCTTACCTGTGCAGCAGGTGCAGGCAGTTTGGTGCTGAACTTTTTAGATCTCTGTTGCGACAACAAATCTCTTGCGGTTATTGTTTGTTGCAATGGAGACCGGTGACATTTTCAGAGCAAGTCAGAGTTTACGTAGAACTTCTTCTTCATGGAGAAACAATTCTGCGGGTGCATTTTCAAGAACTTCGAGAGACGAAGACGATGAGGAAGCTCTAGTATGGGCTGCTCTTGAGAAGTTGCCTACTTACAATCGCTTAAAGAAAGGGATACTAACAACTTCAACAGGCGCGGCTAATGAAGTTGATGTGGACAATCTTGGACTGCTAGAAAGACAGAGGTTGATTGACAAATTGGTCAAGGTTGCTGATGTTGATAACGAGCAGCTCTTGTTGAAGCTCAAGAACCGTATTGATAGGTAAATATTTTTCTTTCTTCAACTCTTGCACCATTAGCTGAAATTCATATAACTATAGTGTGTGTGTGTATCTATGCTTGTAGTAATTTCTTTCTATGTTAACTGTTGACCATCTTTATTGATGTTTGTATATATATTTGTTGGTGGATACCAACATAAAGTATTTGATTTAACACACCCATTTAAAGTGATTTGGTGATGAAAATAGAATTTTGAAGTATATTGGTTAAAATTTTTGTTAGGAGAAAATAAGATTTTAGTTAAAATTAAAAAATAAATTTCTGTCCCCACCGGTCCTTATGTGGCTTCATCACTGGTCTAGTACTAAACCATACTGTATAAGGTAATTACATGTAGGGTGTAAATTTGGGGATTTTCACTATTCTGTCCAATCTCACACATAGATAGACTTTATGCTCCCCCTGAATCAAACATTTCTTTTGTTTTGATTGGGAACATCAAGGGCAATTTTGTAAGTTAAAATTGAAATCAAATTTCTTATTTCACAAGCACAAAATGTGGGAATTCGTACAATTCTTTGTCTCCTCAGTCACGGCAATACTTGCAAGTCTATGACATTGACGAAGAGAGTCCATGTGTGAAATAAGAAAATGTCCATTGTTATTAAAAAGCTTCTTCTTAAGGGCTCCTTACCATTTCCTTTTTAGAAGCAAATGAACAGAAAAATATCATAAAATTCTTTCAAGGCTCTCTGTCAATTACTGGTAAATTGAAGCTTTTTTAGAAGTTAGAATTACTACCAAATCAAGCTGAAGCTGAGATAGATGTCTGATAAAACCTTTTACGTATGGAGCATAAATATATGAATAAAGAATAATGAAGTTTTTATAGGAATGTACATGCTGTGAAATGAAGAGAATTGAGCATTTGGTAGATAAATTAATGGTCACTGTCAATATTCTTAATAAGAACCGATGATCTTTTATGGCGCCATGATCAATGCCTAAATGATTTGTCCATTACACAATGTGGTACTTGCAGTCATTACCACAGTGCTTCGTGCTTCAGAAAGGTTGAATATGACTGTGTTGCAATAAGAAACTATAGCTTAATGAATGACTTGTATGTATTTGCTATGGTGTTTGTTGCTATTGAGGCTATTGAAGTGCAACAAGTAAGGCTGATATAAGGGTATTAGTGTATTTTTCCTCACAATTGTCTTTAAAGTTAACGGTCTAACACTTGACTCCTGTAGCACTGCTCATTTTCTATTCACTACTTCTTATCATGTGCATGCTCTTCTAATTATAATAATTTACATATACACGTGACAAGTAATAAATAGCTTAAAAGCAGTGCTCCTGGAGCACCAAAAGACATTCTCGTCAATTTGGACATAAAAGTCTAAGGACATAATAGAGGGAAGGTAAGTGAAAATTACACTTATTTAGAGTGATGTGTGCTTTGATTTAAGTTATGATTTTCTTTCTTCTTTGATTTTCTCAGAGTTGGAATTAATCTTCCCGAAATTGAAGTTCGATTTGAGCATTTGAATGTTGAAGCAGAAGCACATGTAGGAGGTAGAGCGCTGCCAACATTCTTTAACTTCTGTGCCAACATGATTGAGGTATCCGACTGCAAATGTAAACAATTATTTTTTTATAAAATTAGTTATGTTAGTTCTGTTAATTTCTCTGCTCAAGTTCTAACAGAGTGCATATGTTTAAAGGGTTTCTTGAACTCTCTTCATGTTCTTCCAAGTAGAAAGAAGAAATTTACAATTCTTAATGATGTCAGTGGAATTGTAAAGCCAAGCAGGTGAGAATTTAGAACTGGACTAATACTGTGTTTTTTTTTTATTTTAAATTTATCCTTCATTGCAAATTTAGAATATATTGGCCAGTCTTTAATTTCTCCTTATGTTCATATCTTTTGTAACAGGTTGACATTGCTTTTGGGTCCTCCAGCTTCTGGAAAGACCACACTTCTGTTGGCTTTGGCCGGGAAGCTTGATCCTAGCCTAAAGGTGATACTTATATAGTGAAAAGCTAGCACTATAGTCCAGCCTTTGATTTTAATTTTATCTCTAATTTGGGGAATCAAAATGTCTGTGTAGCTTTCGGGTAGTGTGACATATAATGGCCACAATATGGATGAATTTGTGCCTCAGAGAACAGCTGCTTATATCAGCCAACATGATGTTCATATAGGAGAAATGACTGTGAGGGAAACATTGGCTTTCTCTGCTAGGTGCCAGGGGGTTGGATCCCGTTACGGTAGGTTTGGATTTTTTTTTGGTCCTTTGTTTTTTCTTTTTTCACATTTGGATAAGCATTAAATGTCATTGCTTTTGTAACATGCAGACATGTTAGCGGAGTTGTCCAGAAGAGAGAAAGACGCAAATATTAAGCCTGATCCTGATATTGATGTCTTTATGAAGGTCAGATAAGCTGAAGATTGTTTAAAGATGTGTACCATTTAACCAATGTGATTCCTATCCAAAAAGTAGTTTTTTATTCGATCAAGTGTTTCTATGACTTACATTTTGCCTTTTTAATCTTGCGTTCTTAGTTTATGAATCAAACTTTAGTTCTAGAACGCTTCAGCGTGAAATTTGAATGAGCTAGATACTTCAAATTCAAACTAGTAATTTAAGGGTGCGTTTGGGATTGAGATTGGGCAGCTGTAGCTTAAAAGTTACAGCAGTAAAGTGTTTGGTAAACATTAGCTGCTGTAGTTTGGAAGTTATGTTGATATGATTTTTCACTTGTATGATGAAAAATCTATTATATGTTTAATAATTGTGTCAAAATTATTATTTAAAAATTACATTTATTACATATTATTAACTTTTGTTTCATAGTTATAGCATTTTTTCCACAACAGCTGTAACTCAAAAGCTACAGCACCTTAATCCCAAACAGGACCTAAGTTAGCCAAAATGGAAACCAGAAAGGAAGATAGCCAAAATGGAAACCAGAAAAGAAAATACTTTGAATTTATAATTTGATTTTGCTTCTTTTACTTCTCTGTGAACTCTCTCATATCACAGGCATTGGCAACAGAAGGCCAAGAAGCAAGTGTGGTCACTGATTATGTTATTAAGGTAGCATCATTACATATAACTCTACACTTATGATTTACTTTTAAGGACAAGTAATGTAGTGTCACTATTTTATCAAGTTTCATAATAAATTGACAGGTTCTAGGCCTGGATGTCTGTGCTGATACCATGGTAGGGGATGAAATGTTGAGAGGTATATCAGGAGGACAAAGGAAGCGTGTTACAACAGGTAATGCCAGAACTCATCAGTTCATATCTATCACGAAGAAAAGTAAAATGTTTATTATCCATTCTAATTGAAGCACACGATAATTTTCATTGGTTGAATTATAGGTGAAATGCTGGTAGGACCGGCACTAGCACTGTTCATGGATGAGATCTCTACGGGTTTGGACAGCTCTACGACTTTCCAAATCGTGACTTCTCTCAGGCAAATCATTCATATACTTAATGGAACTGCTGTGATATCACTACTCCAGCCAGCACCAGAGACTTATGATCTATTCGATGACATTATCCTAATATCTGAAGGCCAGATTGTGTACCAGGGTCCTCGTGAACATGTACTAGAATTTTTTAAATCCATGGGCTTCGAATGTCCGAAGAGAAAAGGCGTTGCTGACTTCTTGCAAGAAGTAGGTGCTTATAGAGCTCTTCTTATGGTTTATCAATAAAAGAAAAAGGAGATTTCATTCTATTGGATCTGCTTTATCATCACGAAAAAGATATTCTAAAACAAAGTTTAGTAAGTTCCTGAATCACCATGGATGATGAATATGTTGCAGGTGACATCAAAGAAAGATCAGCAGCAGTATTGGGTGCGTAAAGAGGAACCTTACAGGTTTGTTACAGTCAAGGAGTTTTCTGATGCATTCCAAGCATTCCATGTGGGACAGAAACTTGGCGATGGTCTTGGAACTCCGTTTGATAAGAGCAAGAGTCACCCAGCTGCTTTGACAACCAAAAGTTATGGTATTAACAAAAAGGAGTTGTTGAAAGCTTGCATCTCAAGGGAACTTCTGTTGATGAAGAGGAACTCATTTGTCTACATCTTCAAGCTCATCCAAGTGAGTATTAACTTAATTTTGAGTTGTTTTAATATTTTTATTAAAATGATTATGATTAATGATTTTCTCCTGCTACTAGCTTACAATTACGGGAGTGATTTCTATGACACTCTTCTTTCGAACAAAGATGCATCGAGATTCAGTAACTAATGGAGGGATTTACGTTGGAGCCTTGTTCTTCACTATTATTATGATCACGTTCAATGGAATGGCAGAGCTTTCTATGTCAATAGCTAAGCTTCCTGTTTTCTATAAGCAAAGAGACCTTCGATTTTATCCTGCATGGGCCTATGGTCTTCCCACATGGATTCTCAAGGTCCCCATCGCATTTGTAGAGGTTGCTGTTTGGGTGATCTTAAACTATTATGTAATTGGTTTTGATCCCAATGTTGGAAGGTAAGAAGATGAAAACAAAGTGCCAAACTTTATACGAACTACTGAAGGTTTTAATTAATGCAATCAATCTATTACATCATATGTTGATCCAACTAGTTTATGAGGTGATTTTTTATTTATTTATTTATTTTTTTGGCAGGATGCTTAAGCAGTACTTTCTGCTTGTGCTTGTTAACCAGATGTCTTCTGGATTGTTCCGATTAATGGCAGCAACAGGAAGGAACATGGTTGTTGCTAATACATTTGGTTCATTTGCAATGCTCGTGCTTTTTGCGCTGGGTGGCTTTGTGCTTTCACGAGGTAAAAGAAATAATAATTTAAAAAAGAATTTTTTTTCTTAATGTTTAAACTTAATTCTTATGTTTCTTGTTTAATAATGCAGAGGACATAAAAAAATGGTGGAAATGGGCTTACTGGTGTTCCCCTTTGATGTATGCACAGAATGGAATAGCGGTTAATGAGTTCCTTGGTCATAGTTGGCAAAAGGTAAAGCCTTGTTGAGCCTTGTTTTAATTCATTTATCTCTGAATGACATGCCAATGTCTGAACTTCTTTCACATAACATAAAGGTTTTACCAAACTCAACCGAACCGCTGGGAGTTGAAGTTTTGAAGTCTCGTGGATTCTTCACAGATGCTTATTGGTATTGGCTTGGAATGGCGGGATTGGCTGGTTCTATCCTACTGTTCAACTTCAGTTTCATTCTGGCTCTAAGTTTTCTTAACCGTCTGTATCCTTACCTTCTTCAGTTTTGTTCTTTCTTAAGTGAGCCATTCTGATATAAATTTTGAAAATGAGTGCAGCATTTGGTAGTCAGGCTGTTATATCAGAGGAATCTCAGAGCAATGAGCGCGATAACAGAACTGGAGGAACTGTTCAGTTATCAACCCGTGGAAGCAGCTCTACTCACCTGACTCAATCAGATGGTAAAGCTCTTCTGTTACCTTTGAGAAAGTATGATATTTTCGAAGTTTAAAGCTAATTAATTGTTGTATGCAGAGAGTAGGGATAACATTAAGAGGAGAAACTCCGCTTCTCGGTCCTTATCCCTCACAGAAGAAGCTGTTGCGACCAACCAACCAAAGAGAAGCGGAATGGTTCTTCCATTTGAACCTCTTTCCCTTACCTTTGAAGATGTAGTATACTCTGTTGACATGCCACAGGTAGCATTAATTTCTTAACCAGTTAGGATATGTATAATGTTGGTGATACCTTGTTGAGATGACAACTAATTGGTTTGATATGACTGCAGGAAATGAAGGTTCAAGGTGTTCTTGATGACAAATTAGTGCTTTTGAATGGTGTGAGCGGTGCTTTCAGGCCAGGTGTTCTTACAGCTTTAATGGGTGTTAGTGGTGCTGGTAAAACCACTTTAATGGATGTTCTTGCAGGCAGGAAAACAGGTGGATATATTACTGGGAACATAAAAATATCTGGTTACCCAAAGAAGCAAGAGACATTTGCTCGTATTTCTGGATACTGTGAGCAAAATGACATCCACTCTCCTAATGTCACAGTGTATGAGTCCTTGCTCTACTCAGCCTGGCTTCGTTTACCACCTGATGTTGATTCTGAAACCAGAAGGGTTGGTACTGAAATCACCTGGAGTGTTGGGTCATTGAGATAACTAGAAGAGAAAACAGGTTGAATCCCTAAATATGTTCTTGGTTATAGTTATACTAATTTATTGTCTCACCCTTGTTTTACAGATGTTTCTAGAGGAAATCATGGAGCTTGTTGAGCTGAATCCATTGAGACAATCACTTGTTGGCTTGCCTGGTGTAAGTGGTCTGTCGACAGAGCAGCGTAAGAGGCTTACCATTGCAGTTGAGCTCGTGGCTAACCCATCCATCATATTTATGGATGAACCAACTTCAGGACTGGATGCAAGAGCTGCTGCAATTGTTATGAGAACTGTTAGAAACACGGTGGACACTGGAAGGACAGTAGTGTGCACCATCCATCAACCAAGCATCGATATATTTGAAGCTTTTGATGAGGTAAGAAATGTTAATTCTGAATCAAGGGAGTGAGTTTTTTTCTCTTCCTCCACTCTCCTTTCCTTTCTACTGATTTTTATTGTTTAACATGGCATTGCAGCTGTTCCTAATGAAGCGAGGAGGATATGAGATTTATGTTGGGCCATTGGGTCGCCATTCTAGCCATCTTATCAGTTATTTCGAAGTATGAACTGATAAAAATTTTCATGATACAATGGAATCTAATTCATGTGACTTACATAATTTACATTATAATTCTAGTTGATGCTCATACATTTCTTTTTATGAAGGCTATTCCCGGAGTCAATAAAATAAAAGATGGTTACAATCCAGCAACTTGGATGTTGGAAGTTAGTTCTTCTTCCCAAGAACTGGCTCTGGGTGTTGATTTTACTGATATTTACAAAGGCTCAGAACTTTATAGGTAGGTTTACCATTCTAGTAGGCTATTTATCCTGCTCACCAAAATCCTTTCACTGCTATGCCAAAGCTTTTGTTTAGCAAAATGATTACTGATGTATGTATACCATATGTATCAGGAGAAACAAAGCACTCATTGAAGAATTAAGCAAGCCTGCTCCAGGTTCAAGGGACCTCTATTTTCCTACTCAGTACTCACAGTCATTTTTCACCCAATGTATGGCTTGCTTATGGAAACAACATTGGTCGTATTGGCGAAACCCACCATACACTGCTGTTAGATTTCTGTTTACAACTGCCATAGCTTTGTTGTTTGGTTCGTTGTTCTGGGACTTGGGCACTAAAACGTGAGTTTTTACTATGAAACTGGAATGTTTATGTATTTAGATATTCAAAGTCTAATAGTTTTATCTTCTTAATATTAATTTTGACATTTCAAATTTTAGGACAAAGCGACAAGATCTGTTTAATGCAATGGGTTCCATGTACACTGCTGTTCAGTTCCTTGGTGTCCAAAATTCTTCATCTGTGCAGCCAGTAGTAGCTGTTGAAAGAGCAGTCTTCTACAGAGAAAAAGCTGCTGGAATGTATTCGTCCATGGCGTATGCGTTCGCACAAGTAATACGTTTGACATATGACATTCTTGAAAAGTAAAATTAATTCTGTTTCTTTACTGAAATTTTCTGTATTTTGTGCAGGTTCTAATTGAGATTCCTCATGTATTTGTTCAATCTGTAGTTTATGGTATTATAGTCTATGCCATGATTGGATTTGAATGGACTGCTGTAAAGTTCATTTGGTATATATTCTTCATGTTCTGGAGCTTTTTGCTCTTCACCTTCTATGGCATGATGTGTGTTGCTATGACGCCAAACCTACATATTGCTACTGTTGTTTCGATTGCATTTTATGGAATATGGAACGTCTTTTCGGGGTTTCTTATCCCAAGAACAGTAAGTATTGGCTTGCGATTACTAATATAAATTCTACATTGCCATAGCTTGTAGAATATTGAATGACTATTTCTTTCCATTCATCTTTTTGACAATAACAGAGGATTCCAATATGGTGGAGATGGTACTACTGGGCAAACCCTATAGCTTGGACATTGTATGGATTGGTTGCATCACAATTTGGAGATACAGAAGACAGAATTGAGTCAGGTGAAACAGTGAAACAGTTTTTGAGAAGTTATTTTGGTTTTAAACATGATTTTCTGGGGGTCGTTGCAGCTGTTCATGTTGCATTCACAGTGCTCTTTGTGTTTATCTTTGCTCTAGGAATTAAGGCATTCAATTTCCAGAGACGATAGTAATTTAATCTGTCTTTAAGCAGTCTCTTTGAGTATTCAAGATTTTCTATTTATTTATATATATTTTTTAAGTATGTCAAGAATCTCTTTTGCAAGGGAGATTTCTGAGAACCATTGGCAGACAATGTAGTATTGGGATTTTTGTTTTTTTTTTTTTATTTTGTTGCAAAAGTGTGTTTCAAAAACTACTACTTGGAGATCATAAATATTGAAACTATTTCGTCGGTGTTTTTTTTTTTTGTTTTCCCTCCCTCTTCCAAGTCTATTGAGGCTCGAGGTATACCATATATGTAGCTCAGCCATTACTTTATTCAAGCATTTTTATGATTCATATGAGCAAGAACTTTTCTCACGTTCTGGATTCAGAGCATTAGTAGGCTATATTTTATTTGGGTGATATTTGTTTTAATAGACTTCATGCGGTTATGAACTGATAAGATTGTAATAAATGGACAAGAAATATTTGTTTGAATAACATAGTATGCGCATAACATTTAATCATTGAAGAATGAACATTATTTGTGAAACGATGCCAAAGCAACTCCAGTTCCTTACATCGGTGACAACATCAATAATAATATATGGATTTAGAAACCGAAAAAAAAAAAAAAGGCTACAAATTTTGAATAGGTCTAAATTTCCAGAATAAGTCCGATATTTAGTCCGAATAATTTTAAATGCAAATGTCTGAAGAAGGAAAGTTTTATCATGCTGAAAATGTAATTGACCATTGGATTAAAGAGCTAAGATCGCTGCAAGTTTTAATTTTTTAAATGATCTTGCAGGTGACTCATGTTTGAATCATGGTAGAGGGAGGTGGCTTCAAAATCAAATTGGCCTTTGTACACTCCAATCTTTTGGAAAAAAAAAAAAAAAACGACACACTTGGTACTAAAAAATGCGAAAAACTGAGCTTTTAATTACAAGAAAATTGGCTAGATATTTTTTTGTAAAAATATTAGCCTCACTTAGTTCATAATAAGAATAATTAAATCTTTTTTGATTCCATATATTATTCTCGTTACGCACATAAGGAAGGAGGGGTATGAGATTTTCAGCTCATGTACAGCTCTGAAACGGAAATATTTTTCGATAGACGACTGTAGTGGATCTCAGCTTAATTTGAAGGTAATTATGCAGAAGCTTTATAGAATTATTATGTAGTTATTTGACTAGAATTGATCTCTACTATTAAAGCTATATACTCTAAAACAAAGGCTTTATACTCTATAACAAAGTCTTTATCCACGTAAGCGATAGAGAACATACAAAAGTGTTAAAGAGTATTATCTAGAACAGGGACAAATACGAAGGGGTTGAGCCTTTAGTAAGGTAAGACCAAATTCTCTTCCATATCCATGGTCTCTGCTCTCTGGTGAAGCCCCATCTTCAAGCTTCCAATCAAAAGAGTTAATAAGTGGACCCAACATTACATGTAACATCCTGATTGCCAATGGCAAATCAGAACATATTTGTCAGCCACCTCTATTTCGGCCTTTGAAATCAAAATCTAACCCCAAAAACCTCTCTGGGATAAAAGACTGCGCGCTGTCCCATTTCCCTTCATCTCTGCCTATAGCCCATGCATTGACAAGAACTTGTGAGTCTTTTGGCACTGTGAAGCAAGTAATTTCTATGTCTACTGGGGCTTTGTGGGAGAGTAACAAGGGAGCTCCTGGGTGCTACCTGAAGTTTTCTTTGACTACTGCTTCTAGATAAGATAACCAAGTGATGTCTAATTGCTCAATTGGTTTGCCTTTTTCAATTATTTGTTCTAACTCTAAACAGGATTTCAATAAAGTCTGTGGGCTGTGAAATAGTTCTGCCAGTGCCCAATCCTGCGTACTTAAAGTCGTGTCAGTCCCCTCAACAAACAAATCTTTTTTTGTTATCATAATTTTTTGACTGATAAGATAGCTACCAAAGATAAACAACTAATGAAATAAGAAAAAAAAAAAATATATATATATTTAGTACAAGAAATTCATACTGTGCAGACATCCATATATTTTATAAAGAGTGAACTCACTCTTTACATAGATATGTAAATCCGTTTCAGCATTTGTAATAACATTTTACAAAGCACGGACGTTTGCACCGAACATTTTCATGTACTAAAAGGAAGTTAAAAAAAAAAAAAAATATATATATATATATATATATAGAAATATTACCACTATCAAATGTTCGATATAATTTCTATCAATCTCCAAGCTCTTGTCGTCAATGACATTAAGAAGAGTATCTAGCATATCGTTAGATTCGGTGTAACCATGTTCTTGTGTTTGCTTCAATCGTTGATCAATCGAGCAATCAACCAGCTTGAACATCCTGCCAAAATAGCTTGTAATACTTCGCCTTATACCCTGCAAGTCTAGAATTTTAAGCACAGGAAAATAATCGGATAAGTTAGGCATCCCTGCTGCTTCCACGATTCCGCAAACTATATTCTTCAACTCTCGCGTGGTATCTTTTGAAGTGGGGTCAGCCAAATCAAAAGAAAAGATTGTGTTGGATAGCAGATTCAGTGCAGTATTGAAAGCAGCTTGGCCCACATCTATTGCTATACCCGTACAAATTTTTCTTCAACAAAATCAAGATGTTATTGGACTTTCTTGCGCCGGAGGTCTTGATTGGCATCGAGTTTTTGATAAGAGAAAATGTGTAAATTGCATATTTTTTGAAGATTTCTCCAGGGTGTCCCGACGGGCATCATCGTGTTGTTGGTATAAGAGTGCATCAGAGGCCTTTTGATTACAGAAGGATGAATCATGAATTTGAAGGACGTCTTTGGCCATGGTTGCAGAAGAAAAGACTATTGTGGTCAGCTGGCCAAATTTCAGGCTCATTACGGGGCCATGAATCTTGGCAAGCATGGCAAGTGACTTGTGAGGTTTGTCCCCGAGTTCCAGGTGGTTTCCGATTACCGGAAAAGGCGTCGGTCCGGTGAAGCTGTCCGCAAGATTCTGCTCTGTAATAGGATTTTAAAACGATGACCAAAACCCATGTGAATAGAAACCACAGTATGCACTATGCAGTTTAACATATCCATCTTTGATTTGATTCTGGTGTGTTGTGGTGGTGTCCTTCACCTTCTTTCAAAGAGGAAAGTCTTGTTTAGTACTGTGATAGTTATAGTTTTTAATAAAATTTTTGATAAATACTAATTTATTATAATTTAAAAATAAAATTAATTTTATCATACATTTTATAGATGAAAAATGTATAATAATTTTATTATTTTTATTTAAATTATTATTTAAAAATTATTTTTATCATATATCATTAATATTTATTTTATCATTATAATTTTTTTTCACAATAATTATAATTTTGAGTTGATAGCACCTCAAAATTATACGGGGCCAAAAGTTATTTCCACTGCTTCTTGTTGACTTTTCATTCATTAAGGCATTAATTATTGGTAAGTATATTATTAAATGGAACGGCTCCGAAATTGAAGGATTTTACCATTTATTGTCTATCTGTATAATATATTTTCGACTGAAGAAGTTCTACCATACATCAAAGGTAATGCAACTAATTAATACATGTATGATATATGTATTAAATTTTATATAACAACCAATTGTATGTCGATTCTTCAAATTAAATGCACACGTGTCATAGTATTGTTTACTTGTTGTATGACTGACATGATATCTCAGAGGTATTTTAGAATTTCTCCTTCGACAGTGTAGCACTAGTTGCCGTCTTTGGCTTTCGAGTTTGACTCTCAATGAATTTGCTATTTGGATATATAAAGATTAAAGTGCAATTGTTTCAGTTTTCTGTGTAATCAGTTGATGTAGGATGGCTGCATGAGATGAGTGGAGTATTTTTCGAAGGCCATAATTTAGACTACATATATATGTTTTGAGTTTATAATATATTATTTTGAAACTTGCGACGAGATGAACTAAACTCATAATTATTTGCACCATTTTGGTCCATGTCGAGCTAGAAGTTACGTTTTTTTCTTGGTCATTTTTAAGTTTTAAGATTTTTTTTCTTGATTCTTCTAAAGTTTTTTATCCGATTTGAATACTATTTGTTTTGCTTTTCTTATTTGGATCAGGAGATTTTATTATAAAATAATATTTCAGATTTGCCTACTTTGGTAAATTCATGATATTTAGGGTTATTATAAAAGGGGCTTAAAACCCTAGTTTGTTATCCAGAATGCGTTGATTTGGAAGACATACCACACTACTCCAGAGAGAATTCAGTGTTATAGATTCAGGTACACTTCCGTATATTTAGTTGTTGATTCTTGGTGATACAACATAAATATTCATGATTTATAGGTGATGTTTTCACCAAAAGTATTTATTATTCTAACACCAGTGTTATACTTTTGATTACCACCAATATTCTTTCCAAAATTGAATTGTTTCTGAGTTACGTTAGCTGACAGATTATGTGTGATATCACTGGCAATTTTGCCTCTTTTCTGTTCAACTCAATTTTCGTGACTTAACAACAAGACATAAAATTCATCAAGACTGATTTATCACCTCTAGCTAACACACTAGAGATTCATAATCGGAGGAATCCAATCCGGTCAAAACATATTGAACAAAATCATTCACTTGAACAGGTTTTCCAGCCAAAGCTAAACTATCATTTTAACAAAGTAATCAATCATGGACGACATTGTGCCTTTTTTAAGAGTTTGAATCTGCATTTTAAGAGGCATTATTCTAGCTTGAGATTGCGAGATAAACATACTTGTCAGTGTATCGAAAAGCTCTTTAGCAGTTGAGCAGTGAATCACTGCAGCAAGTAGATTTGGCTGAATAGATGCAGCATCCAACTCAGAATCAATTGATCTGTCTTCATTCATGCTTTGTAAGCTGGATTGATCTCTTGATTTTTAGTACCAGTTGATGAGCTAGCTTCAGATCTAGCTGATGAGAAATTTTTCTGGACATGCTTGATCGCCATTAATGAATTCTTTCAAACCATTTCCTCTGATCGATGTTAAGACTTGAGTTCGCCAAACAATGAGATTATTCTGATCTAGTTTCACTTTGAGTGACAAAGCTATATGATCCAGAGACTTGATTAGAATTTGCCATTGTTTGCTCTGATACCATGAAAGAGTTTGTAAAAATGTATGTTATGCAAGTAAGAAAATTGGAGAGAAAGTGATGGAAAGAGAGGAAGAAGAATCTGGAACTTGTATTATTAACCCAACACTAAAATGGTTACAGCTTCTGTATTTACACAAAATGAAAATGCTTAACTAAGTTTGTTGTATCTGTCATACATGCAATTCAGTTCGTTAGCTTCACTGCTGAGCTGGATAACTAACTTATTCCACGTAAGCAAGAGTGGTGAGAGCATTCATCTGATATCCTCGTCTACGCCATATTACCATACTGCATAACAGCGAATGAGGGTCTTTAACTCAGTATAACGATCCCTATAATGATCGTATTAGAGCATTAATTCCTGGTATCAGTGTAAAGAGTGAAATCTCCTCTGTAATTCTGGAGTAATTTTTGTCATTAATAATAAAGAATGATGTCTGTTCTTGTTCATTGAAATTATGTGTTGTGTACGAATTAGTCTAGTTTGTTACCCACAAGTCTCGGTGTCTTTTGCTCATTGACTCCACTTTGGAGGAAATTTGTCCATGTATTAACGGACGCTTAACTCATCTGTCGTGTCTCCTGCACATCACTTTACGTCTCGTTAGCATCACTTTAGTCAAAATTTATTTAGTCAAGTCTAAGTGCTGTGACTCGTTCACATCTCATTGGTGGAAATTGTTAGAATTTTATTAGTATTTTAAAATATTAACGTCGTACGTTGGAGGAAAATGAGAGCTTTATGTATGTTTTGATTGAATTTATAAAATTAAATATGTGTACAAGACTTATGAGTTGATTGTTTTTTGACTTAATGATATAATTGACTTAATTTTAATTAGTTAAATTATTAAGGATGTGTTTGAGATTGAGGTTAAGCTACAGCACTAAAGTGTTTGGTAAACACTAGCTACTGTAGTTTGAAAGTTATATTGATATGATATTTTACTTATATGATAAAAAATGTATTATATCTTTAATAATTTGTTAAAATTATTATTTAAAAATTATACTTACTACATACAATTAACTTTTGTTTCATACTTATAGCTTTTTTTTCACAATAGTTATAGTTTAAAAGTTACAACACCTCAATCTTAAACGGACCCTAAGTCTGTTTATTTGTTCAACTTAATAAAAATTTTCAGTCAATAAGTCATTAAGTTATTAAATTAATTTTTTTTTAGCTTTTTACTTAATCTAAAAAGTTTGAATGATATCAGTAAAAAATATTCTCAAAAATACCCTTATCTAATAAATTAATTTTTCATCATTACCTAAATAAATTTTAATAATTAGCATTATTACACATCTATATAACTTGTGATACTATAGTACTAGACGATTATTATTTTTATCTTTTTATTTTCTTCAAATTAGCATTATTAATCTTCATAATTTTTTATGAATATTTTTCATGTAAAAGCAGCAAAAAATACAATAAAATTTATTAACATATACTAACTTAGAATATTAAATGATTTTATTCAATTGAACATGATTTATGTTATGATAATATATTATCTTATTTATGTTTTTCGAGATATTTATTATTTGTTTACATTTATAATTCGTAAGGGCATAAATGTAAAAATATTAGTCTTCAGATTTTCTAAGTTAAAAAACAAACGACTTAATATTTATTTTCAATGATTTAGATAAAAATACAAGCATGTCATTCTTATTCAGATATTTAATTCTATTTAAAATTCAAATTAATTCTGGTCTATTCAAATTTCTGACAAAAAAACAAACGCCACCTTAATATGAGACTAATAACAATGATTAAATTGTAATAGAACCTTGTACATGCAGAAATCAAAATCCCATGCATTTATGTTCTCGATAGAGTTGAGTTTGAGTTTTTTTTAATAGGAAATTAAGAGGCAATAGAATTAAATTTTCAATAACTTTGTAAGATAATTTAGTGTATTGCAATTTTTGGCCTGCTCCTTAAACAAGGCTGCATTAGCAATTATTGGGTAATTAAATAGCAATAATATATCCATCATTCTTCTTATGTTGCAGCTTTTTACCAAAAAACAATTTCTTTTAAAAAATAGTTATGTATTTTAAGATTTCACACAATTATTGGGTGGAGTACCTAATTCAATTGATTAGACTATTAGGAGGAGGAGTGATTTATCTTACATATAAGCTCATATGACTGTCCTTCACTAGTTCGTCAATATGGGACAAAGTTCAATAGTTTCCTATCATTAAAATAAATTTTTCTATAACTATTTATATCAATAAAACTCCGATGAAAACAAGAATAATCTTCTAGTAACATGAAGCTAATAAATATTTATCTTTTTTTTTGAAATCTAAATAGGTATGGATTTGACTAAAATAAAATAAATCAATAAGTTCTAATAATTAAGATAAAAAAAGAAATTTATCTATATGTAAATAATCTTTTATATTAAGTCAAAATACATTAACTTAATTTTATTCAGATATATATAAATATATTAAATTTGTCAATTTTTGTTGTCTTAAGTTGAAAAAATCAAATTAGAACATTTGAATGACTGAGATAAAGATATATTTTAGTGTTTAGTAAAAAAGTAACAATGCTAATTAACTTATAACGAGCACATATGTACGTATAATACAAACATTGGACGATTATGCAATTGCCTATTTTGACGGCCATATTATATCATGCTGATGAACAATAACTCAACAACGCGCATCGCATAATGCTTTATAACTTCTCTGTTCTTGTTAAGTATCATTGCGATAAAGAGAATATATTTTTTCTTTTCTTGGGGGGTTTGATGAGCGAATGAGATATAGCTTTTAGCTTGAGTTGTTACTTGTTATGGAGAGTGGTGATATTTACAGAGCAACTGCTAGTTTACGTAGAAGTGCTTCCAGATGGGGAAGCACTTCTGAGGGTGCATTTTCAAGGTCTTCAAGAAGAGAAGCAGTTGATGATGAGGAGGCTCTAAAATGGGCGGCTCTTGAGAAATTGCCTACTTATAATCGTTTGAGGAAAGGATTACTAAGCACTTTGAGTGGGCATGCTAATGAAATTGACGTAGACAATCTTGGACTGCAAGAAAGGCAACTGTTGCTTGACAAATTGGTCAAAGTCCCGGATGTTGATAGTGAGAAGTTCTTGTTGAAGCTCAAGAACCGTCTTGATAGGTAAAATTTTACCTTTTTTTTTTTTTAAACTCCCACGAGCAAAGGGACTAAAAACTCAATTTATATTTTTATATAAATTTTATATTTTGGCCCCCCCAAATTCAATGTTTTGTGTTATACTCTTCCAATTTGTTTTTTTTTTCTTTCATTTTATTTTGACTTCTGTTGAAATAAGATCCTGGTTAGGCCACAAAGTAGAGGTGAGGCTAAAAACCCTTAGTAAATGAATTTCAAATAATCAATGGTAGATATTTGTAATAATCAATTATGAGGAACTTCTTCAACTTAAATTTTTTACACAATTTTTTAGCTATTAATTTCAAATAATCAATGGTAGTATTGAAAGTTAAATTAACATTTAATGATGGCTAGACAAATAAAACAATATATACAAATTATATCTTCATTAGAAAAAAGGAAAAAAAAAGTTGTCAAGGCCTAAAAGAGTATCATTTGTTTGGTATATTGGCTTAATAATCCCTCCACATCTGCATAAGCATTATACGATCCTTTTAGATTATTACGAAAATACAATGGAATAGTCAATTTTTTAAATTATTTTTCTTAAAAGCATGTCAATACACTATGTTGCAACTTACAAATTTGCCCCTTCTGTTGAAAATTTTGAAAGTTGCCATATGATATATAATCAGAACATGATTTTTAATGTTTCTCTTTTCTTTATAACCAAACGTCAATTAAAAACACTATAATTTTTTATGGTACTGTTTAAATAACGTTCTATTAAAAAAATTAATTCTTATTTTTCATAAAAAGTATGTATTTTTTTATGATTAATTTTGATGGTTTCCTACTCAGTATTTCTAATTTTTTTTTTTGTCAAAAGAAAATTGTTAAAAAGAAACTGCAAGCTGAACTTACAGCGATAAATCCGGGCGTGGTTGTTGTGTTAATCGATTATTTTTAATTAATCCGCTCTAGTATTACCTCTGTTTCTATAAGCGCTATGTATATATATATATATATATATAGTCTCAATCTGGTCCGAAATTTTAAAATTCATAAAAGTCTTGAGAAGTTATTAAACCCTAAACTTAAAACTTAAAACGCATAAACTGCATGTATATTTTCTCATATTTTTCCGTACTTTAAAATCTTAGATTGAAATATACATAGACAGACAGATACACACACACACATATATAGAAATATTCAAATTTAAGATCCTGACCATATCACCATTGACATATAATAATAATAATAATAATAAAATTCACTGGTAAGGACATTATCATTTTAATAAAATGAGAATATTATTAAAAGATATAAAAATATATATTTGTTTATATTTATAAATTTTAATATAAACATATAATCTCTAATATATTAAAATTTGTACTTTATATATATATATGATTTCTTTTATGTTTAAATATTAGCGCTCGTACATAAGCAGTTTTGAGTGTCAAACTGAACAGTTAGTAGCATACTTTTTGAAAGCAGATAGTCATACTGTGAATTCCTTCTCAAAATTTTGTTTGGTGGGAAAATTTATCAGTTGTTTTCTACTTTCTGAAGTTGTTATTTTATTGTGTGTTATACTTAGATTTATTTTTTGATATTCTCAGAGTTGGTGTTAGCATTCCCGAAATTGAAGTTCGATTTGAGCATTTGAAAGTTGAAGCAGAAGCATATGTAGGAAGTAGAGCCTTGCCAACATTCATTAACTTCTGTGTCAACATAATTGAGGTACCCACCTGCAAATATACATATAAATTTTTTTTTATAAACTAGTCTTGTAATTTTGTTAATTTCTCTGCTCAACTTCTAACAATATGTCGATGTTTGAAGGGGTTTTTGAACTCTCTTAACATTCTTTCAAGTAGAAAGAAACATTTAACAATTCTCAAGGGTGTCAGTGGAATTGTTAGACCTGGCAGGTGAGAACTTAATTAAATAATACTACTGATTTTGTTGTGTCCATGTCTTTCGTTACAAATTTAGAATATTTGGGCAGTCTTTAATTTCTCACTGTATTCATGTCTTTTGCTGCAGAATGACATTGCTTTTGGGTCCTCCAGCTTCTGGAAAGACTACATTTTTGTTGGCCTTGGCTGGGAAGCTTGATTCTAGCCTCAAGGTAATTGTTTTATATTGTTGAAAGCACTAATTATTCTTGAAGAATTTGGCATTGACGATTGAGAGTTCACACTTTGCTTTTATCTCTAATTTGGTGAATGAAAATGTCTCTGTGTAGCTTTCTGGTAGGGTGACATATAATGGCCACAGCATGGATGAATTTGTACCTCAGAGAACAGCTGCTTATATCAGTCAGCATGATGTTCATATAGGAGAAATGACTGTGAGGGAAACCTTGGCTTTCTCTGCTAGATGCCAGGGAGTTGGATCCCGTTATGGTATGTTTGATTGTTCACCAAACCATTTTCCCCTTCGATTGTAATACTTATTTCTTTTGGAAAATGCAGAAATGCTAACCGAGTTGGCCAGACGAGAGAAGGCAGCAGGTATTAAGCCTGATCCTGATCTTGATGTCTTTATGAAGGTGAGAAGCTGAAGACTGTTTGAAGGATGTGGCATTTTTTTTAAAAATGATAAAAAGTTGTAGAAAATATACACAAAATGGCCATAAACATCGATGTCAAACACTTGAGTCATTTACTTGGAGTTGGTGTTTTTATCCTGTGTTCTTTGGTTAATACAAGTAGATATCCCATAGTCATGGAGTTATACCCAGTTCGATTGAGCTTCTTGTTATCACTGATTCACTGTCAAGTCTCATGTAACAGGCTGCAGCAACAGAAGGCCAGGAAGCCAGTGTGGTCACTGATTATATTCTAAAGGTTACATCATTGTGAACAGCTCTAAACTTATGATTACTTGTGATTTACTGTTGAGAACACTAATGATTTACTGTTGAGAACATGTAATTTCACTACTCTGATGAAGTTTCATAATAAATTTACAGATTCTAGGCCTGGATGTTTGTGCTGATACCATGGTAGGTGATGAAATGTTAAGAGGCATATCAGGAGGACAAAGGAAGCGTGTTACAACAGGTAAATATCAAAACTCATCAGTTCATATCTATTACGCAGAGAAATTAATTCAAACATATGACAATTCAATGATTTAATTATAGGTGAAATGCTGGTCGGACCAGCGCAAGCATTCTTCATGGATGAGATATCTACGGGTTTGGACAGCTCTACAACTTTCCAAATTGTGAATTATCTTAGGCAATTCATTCACATCCTTAGGGGAACCACTCTGATCTCTCTTCTACAGCCAGCACCAGAAACATATGATTTATTTGATGATATTATCTTAATATCTGATGGCCAGATTGTGTATCATGGTCCCCGCGAACATGTACTAGAGTTTTTTGAATTTATGGGCTTCAAATGTCCGAAAAGAAAAGGTGTTGCTGACTTCTTGCAAGAAGTAGGTGCTTATTGGGCTCTTTTTATGATTTTGTCAAAAACACATACGAGTTTTATTTTTTTTTTCCCCTTTCCAATCTCTGCTTCTCGACTTTTTTCAATAGAAGAAATTATAGGACTAAGATGCAACACTTCTCATCGAATCTCCATGAATAATGAAAATGTTGCAGGTGACATCAAAGAAAGATCAGGAGCAGTATTGGGCAAGTAAAGAGGAACCTTACAGGTTTGTCACAGTCAAGGAATTTGCTGATGCGTTCCAATCATTCAGTGTGGGACAAATACTTGGTGATGAGCTTGGAATTCCATTTGATAAGACAAAGAGCCACCCAGCTGCTTTGACAACCAAAAAGTATGGTGTTGGCAAAAAGGAGTTGTTGAAAGCTTGCAACTCAAGGGAACTTTTGCTGATCAAGAGGAACTCATTTGTCTATATTTTCAAGCTCTTCCAAGTAATTATTTACCTAATCTTGAAATTTTCAAATCTTTTTCTTTGAAGTGATAATGATATATTAATTTTTTACCTGGTACTAGCTTACAACTGTAGCATTGGTTGCTATGACACTCTTCTTCAGAACGAAGATGCACCGAGATTCTGTAACTGATGGAGTAGTTTATGCTGGTGCATTGTTCTTCGTTATTATTATGATCATGTTCAATGGAATGGCAGAGATTTCTATGACCATTGCAAAGCTTCCCATTTTCTACAAGCAAAGAGACCTCCAATTCTATCCTTCATGGGCATATGCTCTTCCCGCATGGATTCCAAAGATCCCCATCTCATTTGTAGAGGTTGCTGTTTGGGTATTCTCAACCTATTATGTAATTGGCTTTGATCCCAACGCTGGAAGGTAACACTATAAAAGCAAAGTGCCAAACTTTATAGAGACTATTAATCCCAACTCTATTAAAAGTTAATTATCTTGCTGCAGGCTTTTTAGACAGTACTTGCTGCTCTTGTTTGTTAACCAGATGGCTTCTGCATTGTTCCGGTTAATTGCTGCAACAGGCAGGAACCTGGTTGTTGCTAATACATTTGGTTCATTTGCATTAGTCCTGCTTTATGTACTGGGTGGTTTTGTACTAAACAGAGGTATAACAAGTAAATAAGTAGGAAAGAATGATCGTTATCTTTTTTAAGTTTAACCTAAATTCTTACTTTTCTTATTTAATATTGCAGAGGACATAAAGCCATTTTGGATTTGGGCTTACTGGTGTTCCCCTATGATGTATGCACAGAATGCAATAGCGGTTAATGAGTTTCTTGGTCATAGTTGGAGAAAGGTAATGCCTTTGAATTGAATGAGCCTTGTACTAATGTATTTACTGCTGAATAACGTGCTAATGTCTGAACTTCTTTCACAAAAAGATTCTGCCAAACACAACCAAACCACTGGGAGTTGAAGTTTTGCAGTCTCGTGGGCTCTTCAATGATGCTTATTGGTATTGGCTAGGAGTGGGGGCTTTGTTTGGTTTTACAATGCTGTTCAACATCGGATTTGCTTTGGCTCTAAGTTTCCTCAACCGTCTGTATCCTTACCTTCTTCAGTTTTGTTATTTTTAAAGTGAGCCATTCTGATATAGTTTTTTCATGTGTGTGCAGCATTTGGTAAGAATCAGGCTGTTATATCTGAGGAATCTCAAAGTAATGAGCAAGATAAAAGACCTCGGGGCACAGTTCAGTTATCAACCCGTGCCAGTATTTCTAGTCACATAACTTACTCAGGTCATAAATCTCTTTTGATACTTTTGAGAAAAGCATGATATGTTTTGCACACACTTTTGATTACGATTGATTATTTTAAAATGCAGAGATTGCAGATGACATTAGGAGGAGAGACTCCTCTTCCCAGTCCCTGGAAACAACAGTTGAGGCCAACCAACCTAAGAGAAGAGGAATGGTTCTTCCATTTGAACCGCATTCCCTTGCCTTTGATGATGTTACATACTCAGTTGACATGCCACGGGTAACAATAATTTGGAAAACAAGTGGTATATTTCAAAAGTTGGATGATATCTTGATTAAGTACTACATCCTCCAGACATGATGGATAGTTTTGATTTAACGTTGCAGGAAATGAAACTTCGAGGTGTTCTTGACAACAGATTGGTACTTCTAGATGATGTTAGTGGTGCTTTCAGACCGGGTGTTCTGACAGCTCTGATGGGTGTTACTGGTGCGGGTAAAACCACTTTGATGGATGTGTTGGCTGGTAGGAAAACTACTGGATATGTTATTGGGAACGTCACAATATCTGGGTACCCAAAGAAGCAAGAAACATTTGCTCGTATTTCTGGGTACTGCGAGCAAAACGATATACATTCTCCTCAAGTTACTGTATATGAGTCCTTACTCTATTCAGCCTGGCTTCGATTATCCCCTGAAGTTGATTCCAAAACAAGAAAGGTTGGTACTGAAATCCAATGGTTTTGCGGACTTTCTGTCATTGTTTCTACTCACATCATTGAGAGTTGAAACAGGTTAAGCCAAAGGAGTCATCGTGAAGAGAAGCAGCTTGAATTCTTGAATGCACTGTTGAACATCCTTATACTAATTGTTTGTTTCACCTGTGGTTTGTAGATGTTTATTGAGGAAGTCATGGAGCTTGTGGAGTTGAACCTATTGAGACAAGCACTGGTTGGTTTACCCGGTGTAAATGGTCTGTCAACAGAGCAGCGTAAAAGGCTTACAATTGCCGTTGAGCTTGTGGCAAACCCCTCCATCATTTTTATGGATGAGCCAACGTCAGGACTAGATGCAAGAGCAGCTGCAATTGTTATGAGAACTGTTAGGAACACAGTAGACACGGGAAGAACAGTAGTTTGCACCATCCATCAGCCAAGCATTGACATATTTGAAGCTTTTGATGAAGTGAGAAGTGTGTCGGTAGTTGATCAATAGAGTTAATGTTTTCCTCTTTAGTGATTTAATTATGATTATTTAACTTGGCATTGCAGTTGTTCCTGCTGAAGCTAGGGGGACAAGAAATATATGTTGGGCCATTGGGTCGCCATTCTAGCCATCTTATCAAGTATTTCGAAGTATGAAACATTTTCATATTACAGACAATAGAAACTTTACTTCAAGTAATATTATGAAGAGAGTTACTAATGATACTATTTAATGCATAATGATACATATTATGTATTTTAATACATAATGATACTACCTAATGCAAATATATTTCTTTTTATGTAGGGAATTCCAGGAGTTAGTAAAATCAAAGATGGTTATAATCCAGCAACCTGGATGTTAGAAGTTACCAGTCCATCGCAAGAAGCAGCTTTGGGGATTGATTTTGCTGATATTTACAAAAGTTCAGAACTCTACAGGTTGGCTCATGATGCGCTGCTAGAATCCAAACAACAGGATGCCAGTGTTTTGTTTATTCAAAATTGTTGCTGATGTATATCTTATGCTTCAGGAGAAACAAAGCACTGATCAAAGATTTAAGCAAGCCTGCTCCTGGTTCAAAGGATCTCCATTTCGATACTCAGTACGCACAGTCATTTTTCACCCAATGTATGGCTTGCTTATGGAAACAACGTTGGTCATACTGGCGTAATCCACCATACACTGCTGTTAGGTTTCTGACTACGACCGTTGTATCCTTGACATTTGGGACAATGTTCTGGGACATGGGCACTAAAATGTGAGTTACAATTTGGAAATTGGAGCAGTATAGTCAATCTTGAATTTACCTATTAATCTTAAATTTGACATTTCAAATTGTAGGACAAAGCAACAAGATCTCTTTAATGCAATGGGTTCCATGTATACTGCTGTTTTCTTCATCGGTGTCCTAAATGCTGTATCTGTACAGCCAGTAGTAGCTGTTGAAAGAACAGTTTTCTACAGAGAAAAAGCTGCTGGAATGTATTCAGGCATGGCGTATGCCTTCGCACAAGTAAATTGTCTGACAAATGACATAATGCAAATGTAAAATTCTCTCTGTTTCTTTACTGAATGTTTTTGTATTTTCTGCAGGTTCTAATTGAGATTCCTTATATATTTGTTCAAGCTGTCACATATTGTGTTATAGTCTATGCAATGATGCAGTTTGAATGGACTGCCGCAAAGTTCTTTTGGTATTTATTCTTCATGTTCTTCTCCTTCTTGTACTTCACCTTCTATGGCATGATGGCCGTGTCTTTGACTCCAAACCACCACATTTCTGCCATTGTGTCGTATGGATTTTATTCCTTATGGAATGTGTTTTCTGGGTTCATAATCCCAAGACCAGTAAGTATCTGCAGTATTTCCATTACTAATATAAATAATGCAACATTTCCATAGCTTTTAGAAAAGACTGATTGACTAATTATTTGCTTTCATTTTTTTTTATTTGCTCGATAACAGAGGATTCCAATATGGTGGAGATGGTACTATTGGGCATGCCCAGTGGCTTGGACGTTGTACGGATTGATTGCGTCACAGTATGGAGATGAACAAGACAGGCTCGAGTCAGGTGAAATAGTGAAACAGTTCTTGCGAAGTTATTTTGGTTTTAAACATGATTTCCTTGGAGTCGTTGCACTTGTTGTTGTTGCATTCCCAGTGCTATTTGCATTTGTTTTTGCTCTAGGAATTAAGTTCCTCAATTTCCAGAGGCGATAGTGGTGTGATTTTTTTTTTCTCACACAAGTCTGTTCTGAACTATTACTTGAAACTATTTCTTGCAAATTTGTAAGTTTAAAATTGCCTGAGCAAGAATATTTCTAACTTTCTAAATTCAAAGCTTTAGTAGAGTTTAATGCGGTTAATAAATATATAAGGAAAAAAATGGAGATCGAGCTATGAGGTTTGGATTCCAGTGAATTTCGAAAAAGTTCGTATATATATGTTTGAATGATATGTTTATATTTTTTTATTTCTTCATGTTGAACTATTTCTATTTGTTTTTACATAATAAAATTATCTGAAAACTAATATTTTGACATATATGCTGTTAGTATATACTTTAATTTTGTGCTTAGAAATTTTTATAAGCTAACCACTTCAAAAGGTTCAATTAAATTGTTTGCATGTCAATTCTGATTGTGGTTACTCATTAATTTACCTACTTTTCAAATGTCCAGTATGATTGATATTTAAATATGATTTACACTCATGTGAACAAGGATCAAATCAAAATCGAAGGAGTCTTAAGTTTATTCAAATGAAAAACCATATTACAAAGAATACATGATATTCGTTTGGGTTAATAATGGATTATTCCCTTCATGAAATGACAATCTTTAAATTATTGTAAACTTTAATTTAGCTTTTGTTGTTTGAAGAAGACAAAAGATTTTTAACAACTGACCCTTACTTTTCATTTATCTTTTAAACAAAAATAAGTTAAATTGAAGTTCATAATATTTTGAAAGTATTTTAAAGATTGTCTTCTTACGAGAAGAGTAATATGAAATTTACCCTATTACAAAAAGCTTCCAACCCCACTACTACCGACCAAATAGCATAAGTCTCAAGGCAAGAGATTTTACTAATTGATCTAAATGGCACCCAAATATTAACAATATATATATGTAAAATATTGAACACTTAAAAATCATTGGCAACTTAATTTAACTAAAAAATACCATAAATGTAACACCCTGACATAAAAGTGCTTAAAATACACATCAAGTGCTCCGACTGCTTCCATATCCTTCTTATTGATCAAAATCTCCAGAATATCGAAAAGTAATTTTCTTACTCCATTCATAGATTTCTTAAACTCTCCAAAACCTCATTAAAATACTAAAAGACTTTCGTATACAGATATAATCATATGCATTAGTGAACGCCCAAAACAACTTCTAAGTACAAATTTCAGACACGTCTAAATTCTATAGAATTAAAGAACAATTAAAGTTATAAACCTTCTACCATAGCACAGCCTCTCCAATTCTGCTTCCAATGATCCTAGGTTCGGGTTTAACTCATACTTAAAAGTTAGCTTAGGAGTTGAGAGTAATTTATATTATTAGTCTAAAAACTATTTCAATATCCTTTGATAAATGCTCATCTAATCCTTCTTATTATATCTTGAGTTAACTGCCCATTTTGTTTCTATATTTTAAAAATAATGGAGCTATTTGAACCCCTTAAAATTATTTCTTAAACCCATAAATCAATAAAATATTTTATTACAATTACACCTTAAAATAAAATTACAGGAAAGTCCTTTTATTTTTTAAATACTCAAAAAGTAGATTACTATTCTAGATTGAAGATAAGTCTTTCAAATATGCCTTACAATTTGTTCATACAAACAAAAGTTTATAAAACAGCTATGGATATTGAATAAAACATATTTTCTCAAATGTTCAAGGATAATGGGCTCAAATAAAAAAATTTTGAGAAAACCCAAACTCTAGAGTTTATACACAGTTACTGCAAAATAAAAAAGATTAAAAATCATATCCAACGACATTCCAAAGAAATAAAGCAAAATTTTGGGTTTTATCAGTCCTAAAATGAAAAAGCCAAATGAATCATTGAAAGTTCCATGATATGTGAAAAAAGAAAAAATTATTTTATAAAATTTATGTGACTGTTTCAACGAATTCTAAAAGTGTCATTTTCTTTGCAACATATTTTATAATAGGAGCCAGAGGAAGACGAGAAAGAAAAAGATGATTTTAAAAAAAATAAAGAAGATGAAATTTGGTTTTGATTTAATTGAAATTAGGACGATAACAGAGGAAATATTGATATATTTAATTAGGACTAGTTATGGAATTATAGGAGGTTTAAAAAGTAAAAAGACAACATTTAATTTGAAACCATGGGCTATAAAGTAAACGGGTGTTGAGAGCTATTTTATGGGTTTAAATAGCCACCCGTTTTAAAAAATGCGTCAAGACACCTTTGCTGCTAATTATATTACACTCTTACCCTTATTTTTTCTTTCCTTTTACAATAATAATCTTGCAATGATATTTTTTGAGATATTAATGAGAAGAAAAAAATTGTGAATTTTTAAAATTAGCCTTGAAAGTAAAATAATAATTAGTATAAAATTTGTTGATGCAGAAATTTGGTCTAAATATTGGTGGAGGTAGTTATGAACAAATGCTCGCTTTAGCACTTAAATTTGTTTTGTTGGGGACGATTCCTGCTCTCATCTTCTTTCTTCAAATGCTCGCTTTAGCACTTAAATTTGTTTAGTTGGGGACGATTCCTGCTCTCATCTTCTATCTTCAACTGGACTTAACGACTGGGAGCACTTCCTTCCCAAAGATACCTGCGTTACAGAACATAGTCAGGGGTCGCCGAATGTTTTTCCTACGAAAACCTTCTGACGCTCAAGTAAGTAATCGAGGTTTTTGAAGGAAAAATTATGTCGCCTCTCTCGTGGCTTGATTTTTATTGTTATAGGTAAAAACAGTGATGTTTAGATTCAATTTCAATGAGAAGACAAATTGAAAGTAGAAAACTGAGAATTCAGAGAGACAGAGTTTTCCCTGGGCAAAAAGTGTACTTACCTCAATTTTGATATTCTTGGGTTTTTTATTAAGCAATCGGATATCTTGCACCACTCTTCATATGTGGGCCTTACTTGATTTGTTGACTATGCCATTTTGAGTAATGGGTGAGTGCGTCAGTTGTGAGACGGTTGAGAGTGTGATAATTGTCTGTGAGTTGGTATCGTGCCAAAGCTTTAAGGAAGGGAACCTGCTGATCAGCCTTTGACCCAGTCTTTAGCGGACCTGGTTTGGCCTCTACTTGAGATACCTTAGTCTATCACATATGTACGACTAGCTTTTAACCCCTTATTAGCTCTTCTCCTCGAGTAGTCATTTCAAACCAGGCATAAATTGGTATAATCAAACATATATCTGGTCGTGTTGCTTTTACCCCCAAACACAGTCCCCCCAGTTTCTAATGTTAGGAGTGAAGCAAGGTAAGACTAGAAACTAAAAAAATGTGTTCTAGTGTTTTTAATGACTAGATGTTCATGGTTTGCCAGTATCTACAAAATCAGAAATGCACTCGAAAGTTACCTAGCTGCTTTTAGTCGTTTTTTGCCCTAAAAAGAAAATTCAACCAGAAATAGATAGTCATGTTTTCCAACTACCACCACTGATCTGACTCCCCGTCACCTCACTTTAAATGTGAGTGACGAGGCCCATTTTTAGCCAAGCGTTTGAATTTCAAAATTGCAGTTTTTGGGCTCTCAAGAAGCGTCTTTTCAGATGACATGCCCATCACTTGTAACATCTTTCTCTCTCTGCTTAAATCCCTAATTCCTTTATTTCTTTTCTTTCCCATTTTCCTAAATCCAGATAACTTCATTTTTCATTTTCTCTCTCAAGAAGTAAGAAACCTCATTCCCGCCATCGTTAACCTGATTCTTATCCTATCGGTTCCGAATCATTCTAGGTACTCTCTCATGAACTTATCTTTTGTTGTTGTTTGTCAGATTTTGCATAGTTGTTTTTGTTGTTGTTTGGATTCTTGATTTTTCATTTCTGCAATGTTTAAGGGAAAGGAAAAGGTAGTTGAGGTTGATAGTGAGAAATGAATTAGATTTTTTGCTCAGTATGCTCAAATGGTCTGTTTTTTATCCCCAAGTTCCTTTAGAGAATGCAGGATTATCTAGTGTTAGAGAAAACCCTAGGAAGATGATGCATATGGCTTCGTCCTCATCTAGCAGCGAGAGTAAATTGAATAAAGACAATATTGAGGAGCAATCTAGTTCTGATTGAAACCCTAGTGCGGGTGAAGAGGGGGACGTTGATGAAGAGAGTAGTAACGAGGAAGATATTCTTGAAGAGATTCGGCTAGGTAAAAGAAAGAAGATTAGTCATAAGACTAAGGCCAAATCGTATTCAATTGATTTTATGGAGTGTGAGACCACACAGGAAGAATTAAATTGGCTTAGAAAGGTATATAAAGTTCCAGATGATATCAACTTTTGGATTTCCAGCAAAGCAGATACCCCCAGCCATCCTCCTCAAGGATATGTAACTTTGTACTTGGAGTATTTTAGATTGGGTGTTAGATTGCCTCTTCAACCCTATTTTGTGAAAGTGTTAGGTGAAGTAAACTTGGCTCATGGTCATCTTAACTTGAATGGCTGGAGGGTGCTCCTTGGTCTGTTCGGATTGTACCAGAGATTTATGTACAGTGAACCCACTTTTGATGAGACAAAGAATTTGTATCAGCTGAGGAGTAGCCCAAAAGATGCAGGCTGGTACTATTTTATGTCAAGCTCTAAAAAGAGGAACCCTATAACAGAGATGCCAACCTCATATGGGAGCTAGAAGAGCAAATTTTTTTTGTTAGGGGAAATTGGGGTCCAACACTTGGTAGGAATGTCCACATTCCTTCTCGCTTTTGTTCCCCAGGTTATTTACTACTCTTAAAGTTTTATACTTGAGCACATTAACTAATTTCTTCCTTATCTTTTTCCTTATTGTTTCAGACTCTTGGATCGTTGTTTATAATATCAAGGAGAGGCTTCAACTCTGGGTTAAAATTGCTCTGGTCAACGCTTGCTCGTGTAAGGATCTCTTGAGTATCACTAGTCTTGTTTAATCTCATTTAGTGGAAGTAACAACTAGTATGGAGGGCAGAATTGTTGATGCAATGAACAAAAAATGCACTCGCACTGCGGGAGGCTCGAGCAGCTCTCCTAGTCCTCCAAAAAAGCCCTAAGTTGTTCTCACAACCTCTCTCCCACCAACTCATCCTCTCCTAATTCTTCCCTTCATTCTCGAGTGAAAGCTAAAAGTACGAGCAGAGAACATAGAGCAAAAAGTCCTAAAAGTTCTCCTCTAGTGACCGATCTAACTGCACATCCCGAACAGAAGGAGAGAGCATATTTTTTGGCTCCTTACCAGAGGGAGTATGCTAAAGCTGTACAACACACCTACCTGGAGGGCCTCGAGGGTCGCACATTAGAGGAGTTAGTGAATACCCTTCAAGTTAATGCCTTTCAGCTCTTGACTGTGCTAACCTACTATAAAGCCAGGGCTGCTAGATATGACAAGAACAAACTGGCTGAAATCCAGTCCTTGAAGAGGAGAGTAGAGAAAGCAAAGACAGCAGAGGAGTAGTCAACCAAGCTCTAACATGAAGTTAAAGAACTCGAAGAGAAACTTATTTTATCTGACTCTAAGTTGTCCTAACTTGAAAAGGAACTATTTGGTGTGATAGTGGAACAAGAAAACACAAGAAAGAAACTGTTTGCTCAAAAGTCTTCCCTCGAGCAACAACTGGACTCCTTTCAATCACATATTTCCAAGCTTCAAGGCTAGGTGAGGCTTTAAAGAAACAAGCTAACGTGGATTACAACTCTAGGCTAACTTTTAGCTACAGGTGTATCATGGCTATCCTTACAAACAAATTCCTAAAGCTTGATATAGCCAAGTGATAACTTTATGAAATGCTAGTTATCATGGTATTTCTAGGCTTAAATTAGTATTACTTAGAGATTTAATGATGAGTTTTTATTTAATTTTTAGTTTCATTTTGCATGAGTATCTAATTAGATATATTTTTAATAATTTTATATGTTTCAGATCATTATGTACTCTTATTAAGTGCATTATTGTAGCTGACTAAATAGGTCAGATTTTATTGTAGTTGCAACAACAGAGCCTCAGAGAATGACAAAGAGCTGATGTACAGAAAAGATAAATCAAGTCTGAAGTAGAGAAGATGCTGTAGCACTTGTTGCTATAGCAAAGAAATCATTGCTGCATCAACTCCTGTAGCACGCAAAAAAAAGGATAGATGCGAATGTGTGCGGGTTAAGTAACTAAATTCTCTACGGCTGATTATTATTTGATGGACAAAATAGGGCAGACGTGGCATGCATTAATCTAAAGGAAAAAATCTTCCATGATTAGAAAAAGATAAGGATGTATATTCCTAGAATCCTAATAATAATCAAAGATCCTTTCCTAGAATCTTAAGGATACATAGAGATCTACTTGCCTTTTTGGAGAACCCTAAAGATATAAGAAGAGCACGTTTTTTTATAAGTGGGGGGACTGATAGCCGTCACATACCAAAAATCTTAAACAAATAAAGAGAAGATGGCAAGAGGAGTTTAAAGGAGAAAAGAGCAGATCGCATCATAAACAAGAGAGACTTCTCAGATTACAAGCCTCATCTTTATATTCTTCTATTTCTTTTTTTTAAGAATGAATTCACTGGCTGAACCGAATTGTGCTTTTATTTATTTGTTTAGCATGAACTAAATTTATTTGTAGTTGGGATCTAGATAAATTTAATGATGATTTGACTTTATAATTGATAACTCTATGAAATGAGAGTTATCATGTTATATTTAGACCTAAACTTACATTACTTAGAGAGTAATTATTGAAGTTTTATTATATTTTTATTATATTTTGCATGTACATGTATTTAATCTAAGTTGTAATAAAATGATGTGTAGAAGACCATTTTATGCCCTTTTTGTGCATAATTGTAGGCGACCTCAAGAGTTTATGGTTTGACAATAGATGCTACCGAAGAGGGATCACATGCTGCAACAACGGGCTTGTAGAAAATGACAAATGACTTATCTGCAGATGAACAAAATCAAGTCTGATCAGATGCTGTAGTGATTGCTGCAGCAATTCAGGAGTCAATATAGACAAGACTGACAAGATAGCTCATGTACTAGCCGACAAAATCTGCTGCAGCAGAATATTCTGCTGTCATTGTCAAGTGTAGACAAAACAGCAACAGACCTGCAGAAAGATACCAAAAGATCAGCCTACACATGAGAGAATATCAAGCAAAAATCAGAAGAATACTAGAGAAGTTGTTGCAGCAATTCGAGAGCAAAACAGACAGCCTGCCATATGGCAAAGAAAGAGAGATAAAATTTGTAGAAGCAATGCCATCGCCACTATCAATGACACAAAATATCATGTGGTCTTAGAATTTCAGAGGTTGCCAAGTGTCCCCATTTCCTCAAAAGGGGTGCCCTAATTCCAAGATATAAAAAGGCATTTTAAGGAAGCCACCTTCAATCATCCACCAACCATTCACGAACCATTCACACAACCATTCACACATCCATATTCATCATCCATTCTCACCCATCTTAATCACCTACGAACAGCCACTCTAACCCATTATCATACACCACCACTCACAGTCGTCACTCACAAAAACCAAGGGGATTTTCAGAGCTATAACAGAAGACACACAAGAAGAAGAAAGGGTGTACATCAAGATTGAAGAGTGCACTTCATCCTTGTTGTATCTAAACTCTATCTTTATATTTATTTGTTTTAATTCTCCTTGATGATGTATTTGATGACAAACTCTTATGCTTTTACTGTTTTACAGCTCATCATGAGCTAAACCTTTAAGTAGTTGGATTTTAAATTAACTTTATAGTTGTTTGACTCATATATTATGTTGCTGGGTGTATGCTATTTTACCTTGGTTGTATGTGTTGTAATTCTCTATTTCGGCTGATCACCCATTTAGTAGATACAAGCTAGGAAAGAGCCTAAAAAAGGTCTGACCTAGTGGACCTAGTGGATCTAGCCAAGACAATACATGATTCTAGAGTGGGTTTCCCAAGTTGGGTTTAACTCGATTTGAATAGGGCCTTCTATAATCTAGAATATGTGATGAACTAGATATAGGTAGTCACCTTGTAGGGTTAAGGGAACCTAGAACGAGTAATGCTATATCTAGATGTTGGCTTAGCAACTGATCATTGTTAGGTCGCTTTTAGATATAAGATGTCCAACAGGCGACAGCTGAGGATGCATAAGGGATTCTGCCCAGTGCTGCAGTAGATGCTATAGCAACAGAGCGTTAAGTGAAAAAGAATCAAAACCATCAAGTGAGTTTAAGATCCAACTACCACCTGGTCATTGAGTATATCCTTGTGTGTGACGTAGCTTTCTTTTATTGCATATAGTTTATTGCACTTTTTAATTTCATTAGGTCTTTAATCTTGTTTAATTACTTAGCTAAAATTTGCACCATAAGATTGCTGTAGCAAGTTGCAATAGATCAATCCCTGTGGAGACGATTTGATTACTTATCACTTTACTACTTGTAGTGTTCGCTTGCACGTTGACATCATTTTAAATTTATGCAACAATAATTGTTGCTTCAGCGTCTGCTGCAGCATTTTATTTTGATTGTGCTTATTTAATTTTCTATTTCGGCTGACCACACATTTAAGAATACAAGCTAGGTTTGTTCTTCAACAGGGACGGCTTAGTGGAAATAAATCAAAGCAATGCATGATTTTAGATTGAATTTTTCCTTAATTGATTTATTATCAATTTGAATAGGGTCGTGTTTAATTTAGAATTAGTGAAGAACTAGCCATAGGGATTCACCTTGTAGGGTTAAATAGATCCAAGAACGTTTAATGCTATATTTAATTATTGGCTTAATAACTGGTCATTATTAAGAGGTATTTAGATATAAGAATCCAACAGGAGAAAGATGAGGATACATTAGGAATCTGCCCAGTACTGTAGACGATGCTGTAGCAACCAGCTCTAACATTAGTTAATAAGTCAAAAGTCATTAAGTGAGTTTAGATTTCCTAACTACACTTTAATCAAATGAATATCTCTTAGTGTTGATGTGTGGTTATTTTATTCAATTTTTAGTTATTAATCTTTTAAGTTTAATTAAGTTTATTTTACTACTTTATTTAAATTATTTTGCTTTAATCTTTTATAATTGCACTGAATAGACTTGCTGTAGCAAGGTTGATAACATCAATCCATGTGGAAACGATCTCAATGCTCACTACTATATTACTTGTTGTGTACACTTGCACACTAACATTTTATTGCATAAAATTAACAATACCAAGCTGGAGGATGGTGTGAATAAGTACATGGAAGAGTTTGACCATGAACCTGAGGGCAATGATAAGCCTCCTGAAAGGACTGAAGAGACTGCTTCCTCTGCTGTTGTTAATGAGCTCTCAACAGCAGATCAAGTAAATCCCTCAACAACAGACCCAGTGAATCCCTCACCAACAAACTAAGTGCATCCCTCATCAACAGACCAAGCTAATCCCTCTCTAAGGGATCATGAATAATGCATATGTGTAAAATCATTGCTCATGAACTTCACTTGCCTTTTGTAGTTTTCTTGAATAGTAATACATCTTAATTTTATTTGTCTCCAGATACCTTTACTTATTTGGCCTTCAGTGTATATTTTGTTTACTGGTCTTTCCATATCCATTGTCTGCTCGACTTCACCCGGTTAAGTAGGCTCAAACGAATCTTGATTTTCATCTTGCCTCAAGTAGGATTTGTGACACAAAGTCTTTTATTTGCCATAGAAATTTTTAAAAATTGTTCACCTGCTCGGCTTTATCTAGTCGAGTAGGCTTGGGCAAACTTTTGACTTTGTTTCACCTCGAGCAGGCTTTAAGACTTCAAAGTCTTTTATTTGCCTGAGAAATTTTTCAAGATTGGTAAACTTTTGACTTTGTCTAACCTCGAGTAGGCTTTGAGATTTTAAAATCTTTTATTTACCTTAGAAATTTTTCAAGATTGGTCACCTGCTTGGCTTTATCTGGTCGAGTGAGCTTGGGCAAACTTTTGACTTTATCTCGCCTCGAGCAGGCTTTGAGACTTTAAAGTCTTTTATTTGCCCTATAATTATTTTTCAAACTGAGCACCTGTTTAGCCCTATCTGGTCGAGCAGTCTTGGCAAACTTTGAGCCTTGTCTTGCCTCGAGAAGGCTTTGAGACTTCTAAGTCTTTTATTTGCCTTAGAAATTTGGTCACCTGCTCAGCTTTATCAAGTCGAGCAGACTTGGCAAACTTTGACTCTTGTCTTGTCTCGAGGAGGCTTTGAGACTTCTAAGTCTTTTATTTGCCTTAGAAATTTGGTCACCTGCTTAGCTTTATCAAGTCGAGTAGACTTGGCAAACTTTGACTTTTGTCTTGTCTCGAGGAGGCTTTGAGACTTAGAATCTTTTACTTGCTTTAAGTACTTCGTGCAGAAAAGAACAATTTTACTGAATGATTTGCTCATACTCATTTTGCTTATAATTTATGAATTACAATTATGAATTAAAATTATTGAACTACAACTTATAATTAATTAATTAACTCATTACAAAGAGAATGCGTACTGAAAGTATTTCTTTAAGTGTTTGCATTCCATGACCTTTTCACTTCTTGTCCATCTACACAGGCCAGCTTGTACGCTCCTGGGCCCATTGCTTACAAGATTCTATATGGCCTTTTCTAGTTAGGACCGAACACCTCTTGGCTTGAACTGCTATACTCGTACATTCTGGTTGTAGTAATGAGCAACTGTCTGCTGATACTCGGCTGCTCTTCTTGAGGCTACCTCCCTCTTTTTGGCTAACAGATCCAATTTAAGCCATCTGCTCATCATTTTTTCCTCATCAAAATGTTCTGTTCGGTATGTACCCATTCTAATCTCCACAGGAACAACAGCCTTATGCCCAAATATTAAGGCAAATGGGGTTTCCCTAGTGGCAATCTTGTATGTGGTTCTATAAACCCATAGGACACCAGATAGCCCATCCATCCATGTCCCCTTTATCTCTCCTAGTCGCTTTTTTAGGAGCTTCTTTATGACCTTGTTAACTGCCTCAACTTGCCCATTCACCTTCGGGTGAGCTGGTGAGCAGAATTCAACTCTATGCCTAAGTTCTTATAGAATTTCGTGAAGTAAAAAAGGTTGTCAAACTGCCTTTCACTGTCTGCTATTAGTGCGTTGGGATCCCATATCTACATACGATATTCCTTCAAACAAAATATGTTGTCTTTTTTTATGTTCTCTTACTGAGGGCCTCAACCTCAATCTTAACCCATTTTGTGAAGTAGTTAATTATTACGATGGCATGGGTTACTGCTCCTCGTCCCTTTAGTAGAGGCCTAACTAAATCAATTCCCCATTGCACAAAAGGCCGTGGTAAGGACATGGTGGTGAGCTTTTCTGGTGGCTGACCAGAGATGCTAGCGAAGCTCTGGCAACTCTTGCAGCTTTTGGTCTTCTCTTGTGCATCTTGGTGCATCGTTGGCCAGAAGTACCTTTACATTAGAGCTTTAAAAACCAATGACTTTGCTCCTGAGTGGTTTCCACAAATCCCTTCGTGTATTTACCTCAGCACATAATTCACCTTGTCATCCTCTAAACATTATAGGAAGGGCAGGGTGTACCCTAGTTGGTACAAAACCCTATCGATCAATGTGTATTTAGCTACTCAGCTTCTTAGCTTCCTTGCCTGCTTCTCGTCTACCGAAACTATCCCATCTCGAATCCATGAGCTCTTTGCATCGACATTCATAACCTCTGCTTCTTGCTTAATACTTGAAGTAGTTTTAATTTCCACTAGAATAGACTTTGGCATCTTGGCATCTGAGGTTGCAGCCGTCCTTCCTAAAATGTCTGCTCTGTTGTTTGCAGTCCTCGATATCTGCACCATTTCCACCACTTGGAAAGTCTTTATCAATTGCCTTGTCTTCCTTAGATATGATTCCATCTTCTTCTTCTTCTGTTTTTTTTTTGCCTGGAAACTTTCACTAAAGTGTTTGGCTACGAGTTAGGAATCTATTCGAATCTTTACCTTTTTTGCTTATACTGTTGAAGCCAATTTTAGTCTTGTAATAAAGGCTTCATATTCTGCCTAGTTGTTTGTTACTTCAAACTTAAACATCAATACCCTACTCCTACTCTTATTCTGCGTAGGAGACTTCAACACCCTCCAAGCTTACCAAAACCACTCCTACTCCTACTCTTACTTATTGTTCTTCACAAGTCCCATACACTATTATTGTCAAAACTCTATCAACAGCCTTCTCACCTGCTGTCTACTTATTGATTCTTTCTTTATTTAAATCTGTAAATTCACCGGCAAAGTCAGCTAATGCCTGAGTTTTAATTGCGACTCGAGGCTGTTAACTTAGGTCGAATACACTCAACTCTATAGACCACTTTACCAATTGACCAGAAGCCTTCGGTTTTTACAACGTTTGTTGAAGTGGCTTGTTGGTCATCATCATTACTGGATATGTTTGGAAGTAAGGCTTTAATTTGCAAGAAGCTGTAATTAGTGCTAAGGCCATTTTCTCCATCTCTGAGTATCTAGTCTCCGCATCCGACAACGCTCTGCTTGTGTAATATACCAGATGTTGAACTCCCGCATCTTCCCTCACCAGGACTGAGCTTGTAGCCCATTGAGATATTGCTAGGCACAAGATTAGCACATCACCTACTCATGGTGTTGACAACATAGAGGCTCTGAGTAGGTACTCCTTCAATTGCTGGAATGCCTCCTCGCATTCAATTGTCCACTCCGTCTTTCTCCCTTTTCTCATGACCTGAAAATAGACCTGGCATTTGTTAGTTGCTCGAGATATAAATCTGTTCAAGGTCGTTAGCTTTCTCGCGAGGCTATGTATTTCCTTGAGGGTGCAAAGAGATTTTCTCTCGACGATTGGTTTGATCTTCTCGAGGTTTGCCTCTATCCCCCTGTGACTTATCGTAGGCCTCTCGAGGTTTTCTGAACTCACCCCAAACACACACTTCTCAGGATTGAGCTTCATCTTGTACTTCATTAAAAGCTTAAAAGTCTCCTTAAGATGCCTCATATGCTCTTCCGGGTTTTTAGACTTAGTGATCATGTCATCCACGTACACCTCCATCATCTGGCCAATCAACGGTTTAAAAATCCTGTTCATTAGCCTTTGATAAGCTGCTCCTGCATTTTTTAGGCCGAAGGGCATCATCCTGTAATAAAATAAACCTTGGTTGGTGACGTGAGCTCTTCGTCTTGCTCATATATGGGGGATTTGATTGTATCCCGAAAATGCGTCCATAAAGCTGAATAGGCCAAGCCCTGCTATGGATTCGACCAGTTGATCTATCTTGAAGAGTGGGAAGCTATCATTTGGGTAAGTTTTATTAAGGTTTGTGAATTCTATGCACATTCTCCATTTCTAATTAGCCTTTTTCACCAAGACCACATTAGATATCCATACAGGATAGTTAACTTCCCTGATAATCCTGTTCGCAACAGCTTCTCCACCTTACTATTAATGGCGTTATACCTCTCCTGGTTAAAGCGCTTCCTCTTCTGTTTTCATGCAACCATGCAAACACGTCTGAATATATTGTTTACTTCTTCTACATCCTTACCCGATTCTTGCCTTCCCTTTTTTGAGTTTCCTCACACATCCATTGAGGTTATCTGAATGGCTTTTCTGGCTATCGTTGCATAACATCTCCTTGCTATTCTCTAGTCACCTCTCACTACTCCTGCCACCCTATTTACCTGGTATTTGAGTGTTCGGTAATGGGTGGACATCACTGATTGATTGATTCTCATGAAAGGCCCCCCCAAAAATTATCTAGTATGAGTTACTTTCTTCAACAACAACAAAATCCAGCATCATTATCTTCTCAAATGGCCTTAAGCCTATAGTCACAGGCAACTCTACGACACCCAGAGGCATTAATCTTCCTCCTCCAAACCCTTTCAAGAAGGTGTTGGTGTGGTCAAGCCTCAAATCTATGATTCCCATCTCGTCCAGCATGGACTTAAAAAAAATATCCACCTAGCTCCTAAAATCCACAAGCATCCTATTGAACTCCCTGCTCACAACATTGGCCTTTATCACCAGAGCATCTTTATATGGGTACAGGATCCCCTCCTCATCATCCTTTGTTCATATAATCAAGACTTGTCTAGTCTTGGCTTGTGTTGCTATTGGCAAGTTGAAAAGTACTTCCCGGCTGGTCATTGCATACTTCCCATAATTTTTCTTGCCCTTGTTTGAGTCTCTAGCGAGTGGCCCATTCCTCTAATCTCCTCTTTTCCCATATACTATTGATCTGCTAGGGGATAATAACCATCACTGAACTCATCCAAATACCGGTTCCTCACTAGGTTCTCCACTTGATTTTTTAGGGAAAGGTAATCAGTTGTTGTGTGCCCATGAGTGTCATGAAACTTACATAATCTACTCCTATCCCTCTTGTTGGTAGGTTTGGCAATTAACGGTGGAGGGTACAATAGATTTTGATCCTTCTATTGCATGGAACAACTTTTCCAAAAGGACCTTTAAGGGAGTATACTGCCTATATGCTAGACTCTTGTCGATTATTTGTATTATCTATCTATGGGATAATTATTATGAGCTAGTACAAGTGGTATTGGGCTTCTCTATTGAATATAGTGTTTAGTAGATGGTAGGTTACTTAGACGTAGTGGCGAGGATAGTTATGAGGCTGATGCTGCTCTCTCCAATGGTCTTGACCTAGAGAATGAGTGGGTAGGACTTGGTTATAATGAAATTGGGATAGTTTTTGGTGGTGATGGTAAGGGGCCGTGCAACCATCCACTCCTCTACTCAACAATGGTATTTCATTTCATCTAACAAGACTGCTTCTTTTTTGCATTCTCCTTTCCTTTCTTTTTCACTCTTTTAGCTGTTCACTCCTAATCTTTGCCGCCTTTTCCTCCTTGATCTTTATATCCCTCTTTGCCTACTCTTATGCAACATAATATGTTCGTATGTTTGGGTTCCTCAGATTATACCACAGCCTCCCTATCCGCACTCATTCTTTCAACCTTTTCAATGCTCAGGGGTGAATAAAAGCCCTAAGATCGAGCATTGCTCTATAGTACCTCTTTACGAACTCCCTGATAGGCTCCTCCTCTCCCTACTTGATCCACATTAACTCTATCATAATATCTCTCTATCATAATATCTTATAGGGCTACTACCCCTTTAAACTGCTATGCAAATCTATACACATCTGCTCGAAACTCTTGATACTTCCGCTTGGCAGTTTACGATACCATTCTCGAGCTCGTCCTTCTAGCATTAATAGAAATGCTTTGTATGTTTGTACTTGTGTAACCCCTGTCATATAATTGAAGCGCTCAATATGCAAAAAAATGTCACTTTTCCCAGAAAATTTAAGATCTAATAAGCAAAAACTCCTTCAGATCGTGAAGCTTATGATCTCCATTAAGAGCAAGGACTCGCTTTCTAACATGATTCTCCAACTTGGGGCTCTCCCTCGACCTTGCATCTCATCAATTATCTAAGCCAGCCTCCACACTTCTCCTTCTAATTCTACAGCTCAATCAAGATTTTGTGCAGTAATTTATTCGTGTTCCCTCTCGGTGTCGTGCAAATGCTGCTTGAGCTCTCTCTTTTCAAGACTTATTCCTGCTCTCGTAGCTGTGCTCTGCTCATTATGAACCTGATCTCCTACCCTCAGGTCTTGTCCATTGCATGGCCTCTTGCTGCTGGATTCAAGGATATCTCGATTCTCCTCCGAATTTCTCCCATTTATGCTCCTTTGTCCATCTCTCAATTCATACATAATTACTATCAAGGTCTCCATATGCTTTTCCATTTGATCCATCCACTCTTGCACTACTCTATCCATAGCTTCATTTGCTATTTCATGTAATGTCACGGCCTCGCTTGGCCCAGTTCTTTTTGCATTGCTACCCCCAGCACTCATGTTTTCTTTTTCCTGCAAATACCACAACTTCCTTCTGTGATCTTGTTCCAGCGAAAGCAGCTTTTTTTCGTCCCCACAGACGGCTCCAAAATGTTAATGTAAAAATCTAGTCTACATACTGGTCGAGGTAATTATGACCAAATGCTCGTTTCAACACTTAAATTTGTTTGGTTATGGACGATTCATGCTCACACCTTCTGTCTTCAACTGGACTTAACGACCACGAGTACTCCCTTCCCACAGCTACTTGCATTCAAAGAAAATAGTTAGGGGTCGCCGGATGTTTTTTCGGCAAAAATCCTCCAACGCTTAACTCAGTAATCAAGCTTTTTGAACGAAAAAATAATGCCACCTCTCTCGTGGCTTGATTTTTTTTGTTCTAGGTAAAAATAGTGATGTATAGATTCAATTTCAATGAAAAGACAAACTAAAAGTAGAAAACTTAGAATTCAAAGAGACAGAGTTTCCCTTAGGCAAAAAGTGTACTTACCTCAATTTTGATCTCCTTGGGGTTTTTATAAGCAACTGGATATTTTGCACCACTCTCCATACGTGGGCCTTACTTGATTGGTTGACTATTGATAAGCGTTCTTTAGATTTTATTATTAATTTCTCCATCTTTTTTTTGTTTTGGCATTAAATATTCTAATTATTTTAGTTAATTTTTAATTTAGTTATTTTATTAAATTGTATTTTATTATGTCAATTTTTATATTTTGTTATTTTAGGAATATTCTGAAAATAAAGAGGAATTAAATCGGAATATTCAGGAAGAAATCTGCTCGGAAGAAATAAAGAGGAATTAAATCAGAATATGTATACAATCACAATTAATTAACAAGTAAATATGGCAAGCTCGGCATATATTGTGATTAATTAAGGAAGCAAATATTTTGGCATGGCTTTAAAATGGCAAGCATGTGCAAGCAATCGGTGGACATGCATTAGAAAATAAAGAGTTGAATTCGGCAAATTCATGTGCATGGCAATTATGGAAAGCAAATTAATTGCTTCAAATTGGAATTGAAATCATATAAAGATTCGGCCAATATGCATGCATGACTTACAATATAGGAAAACAATTAATGTGCATGGCTTCATAAGTTGCATGCAATATTAGGCGATAAATTCAAAAGATCGCATGCATAAAACTTGCCTTGCTTGAGTCGGTCAAGTGACCGCTATGTAAAGGCATGAATTTGGCCTTTGTGAGAGAGCCGCACGGCCTTTGTGAGAGAGCCGCACACAACCAAGAGGAGGAAGAACCCGAGAGCTAGAGACCGAATCTAACAAAGAGTGTGCAGCCGCAAGAAGAGAAGAAGAAAGAAAAGAAGCCGAAAGGAATTAAGTTGGAGCAGAGTTAGCCGCTTGGATTATTCTCTATAATTGGTTTTATCTACTCTTTTATTCCTAATTCAATTATATTAGGCCAAATATTTTATTTAGTTGGTGAATTTGAAACCCCAGACATGATATATAATTAATATTCAATTTCTGTCATTCAATTTATTTAATTCGAATTATTTATGTTATTATGTAATTAATGTTTATGATTTTACTCTTATCTTATTTGAGTGGCCAATTAGATAGGATTGAATAAAATCTATTGCTAAATTAAAATTCTTGATCCATAATTATCTTGATATTTTAATCAATAGTAGTAGATTGGAATCAGTGATTTCAATTGGAGAACTAACCTAGGTTAAATAATCCGAGCTTGTGTGTTTATTGCCTAGATCAACCTAATATCTTTTTCTACTTAATGCTTCCATTATCTTAAATTTAAAGAGCTTGTTTTAAATTATTTAATGGTTAAAGATTAGGTAAAGAGCTTTTTTAGCCTAACGACTCATTAAGGAAAGATAGAGATTAACAGAGCTTATTGTTATCTATGGTAGATAGTTTCAATAGAAATTAATGATAGAATTAGTATAATGATTATGTGCATGTTTGGTGGTGGCGAATGATCCTTTAACCAAAGTTTTCATTATTATTATTTCTTTCTCTTTTAATTAGAGTTTTTATTAAATTATTATTTTCATGTTTTAGTTTCTTAATTTCTTGCCATTTAATTAAAAATTCATAAAACCTCTATTTTTATATTTGGCATTTTCTTTAGCTAAATAAATTTATATTTTTAGTTATTATTAGTATTATTATTATTTTAAGTCTTTGTTTTAGAGTTGATAATAAATATAACTAGCATAGTCTTCGTGGGATCGATTCTTATTTGCTCGATACTAGTTATTTATATTATTACTAAGGTTTTAAATTTGGTGTACCCTAACGACACTACCAACTATGCCATTTTGAGTAATAGGTGGGTGCATCCGTTGTGAGACGTTGAGGGCATTATAACTGTCTGTGAGTGGATATCGTGCCAAGGCTTTTGGGAAGGAAACCTGTTGGTCGGCCTTTAGCGGACCTGGTTTGGCCTCTTCTCGAACTTACACTATCACATATGTACGACCAACTTTTAACTCCTTCTTGACTCTTCTCCTCGAGTAGTCATTTCAGCATAACTTGCTCTAGTCGAACATATATCTAGTCGTGTTGCTTTTATCCCCAAACAAAATTTTTTGTTACTATTTTACTTTTAGGATTAATTTGGTAAATTTATTTTTTTATAAAAATTATTTGTAAGATTGTTGCAAGAATATTAGGCATTGCTTTAAATTGGATGGTACTAATTTATTTATTATTAGCAAGATTGTTGTAAGGATATAAAAAATGACAGTTGATATTTATTTATTAATTTGCTATAAGTAATTATTTGTTAATTTGCTAATTAAGTCTTTTCATAAATAAAAAAATTAATGTCAAGAATATCGTTGTAAGGTTATTATTGTAAAATTAAAGAAAAAGTAAGGGTAAGAGTGTAATAATATATTGAATAGTAAAAGCGTCTTGAGGTATTTTTTAAAATAGTAGAACTAAAAGAGCACTTAAGATAAAATATGGAGACAAAACGAGCATTTATCTATTGTTGAGTACTTACTAACTAGAACCATGCATATAGATTTCATTTTCTTTTCAACCAAATAATTTTCAAACATACTCCGACATATGTAAAACACAAACCTTTTCGGCACAGAGCTTTACGAAACATAATTAAATGCGAGTGCGCTAGCTTTTAAACAATTGCGAACAAATTTGATACCCTATCCGTGAGTCTTTTGAGTTTGTTCTCATCATATGAAAGAATTTAAAAGCATTTGCTCATATCAATTAATATACTTGATTTTGTTTTCATCAAATTTAAAATTTGTACAATCCTTTGAGTTTGTTATATATGAGAGTGTGGATATTTATAGAGCAATTGCAAGTACTAGTTTACGTTGAAGTACTTGTAGACGGATAAGCACTTCTGAGGGTGCAGTGGAGTAGTTCCGCCAATGCCCATTGAAGCGTAGTCGTGTCAGTCCACGCAATAAACAAATCCTGACATATATATATATATATATATATATATATATGTTATCATAATTTGTTGACAGACGAAATGGCTATCAAAGAGAAAACTCGATATAAACTATATATGTTAAATTACTAATTACTCCAACAAAAATAACTTGTAATTTGTACATTTTATAAAGTAGGGATTCATTTTTTTTACATTATTGTAAAAACATGATTCATCTTGTACATATATAGATGTAAAAGTATTTTTCAGTATTAATTGTAAAGGTCTTAGACATCGATGTAAAAGAGAGAGTCTACACTATAAAGTAAGGATGCTAGCTCCACCTGAGCATTTTCATGTACAAGAAAGAAAGAAAAGAAAATAAAGTAGAAATATGCCACAAACAAATAAATGGAGATTGATGTAAATAAATGTGCTCTAAACAGATAAAATCACAAAGCTAACGTGTGTGTTTGGATGCTGAGAAAATATAAAAGAAAGTGATTTCATAAGAACGGAGAATATTAAACAGACTGTTGATTACATGTTTATATACTGAGATCTAAAGGATTCCAGAATGTAACGTTGTACATGCTATACACGTGAGCTGAGCTATTTCTAAACAACCTTTAACTAACTTTGCTGATCTGGCTTATACATCAGCATAACCAACTTTACATCTCTAACAATCTTAACCGTCGTCAGCAAGACGTTAGAATATTAGAGTACGTATCAGCAATTGCCATTTCTCGTACAAATCAAATTCTACATTTTACTGATAGAACTAACCAGTCGATTAATTCTTTGCTTTGATTTTGATAACTGAGGATTCTACTATGATAGGAGAAATTCTATGGTATGTCAGTGATTCCAGTATCTTGGATCTTTACGGATTTACTACGGCACAATTAATTTGGAGATATACAAAACAAGCTCAGTCTAGTGAAACAGTGGAAGAAAATTTGTCCAAGTAATTATTAATTGGTTCTTAACTCATAATTAACCCCAATCGAAGACAATTAATTATCTGTATTTAACCAACTATATATATGTTCTCCATAATTTGATTGTTAAGGGGCAATATTATAATTAAATTTTCAATAATTTTAATTTGTAACATAATTCGGTGGTTTTTCAATTTTTTTGATACATTAGCAATGCTTTATAGGAGTGAACTACTGAAGTTCACCTTAGGATTTCAAGTGGTTCCGCCACTCTGTCACTTTTTATCATCAAAATTAAGGTCTGTGTAAAATTAAAGGAAAAATAATTTTTTTAACACGGATATGTATTATTACAATCAGAATACTACTGATATTTATCAAATGTCTAGTAAGATCTATTCTTAGATCAAGTCTGTGAAGCAAATTCTACATCTCTACCCTTACTAATAATCGAGAGATCTTTTACTAGTTTCATCTATACGAATAAAAGAGATATCTACCTCCACCTAATTAATAACTAGGAGAGGAATATATTGGAGTCCCCACATAACTAAGAGTAATAATCTTCTAGTTACATGAACTTAAGTTGACAATTTTTCTCTTAATAGAAATCTAGGTAGATCTAAAATTGACTAAATTTTAAATAGATAGATAAGTTCTAATTAATAATGCCTATATGTAAATAATTATTTATATGCATTTAAATTTAACGACAAGTCAAAAAAATGCAACTGAAGTTTATTGAGATATAATTATTAATTAAATCGCAAAACAAACGCATTCAAAACAAGTAAGGAAATTGAATGACCAAAACGAAGTTATAAGAAGTTTTTTGTCAAAAGCAAAGACAGAAATCTCTACACATCCTAGATTTTTTTTTCTTAAAATTTAATTTCATGCTAAATAATTTGATGTATGTGATGTGTTATTTATTTGTGGAATGATAAATTTTTACATGTTCTAAGCTAATTTAGGACAATTCATTTGATGAATGATACATTACTTGAGACCAAGTAGTTAAATTTGGGTAATAAAAAAAGTAATTAAATTTGGGATAAAATTTTTTATACCTTTTTCTTATTATTTAGTTGCCAATAATTATTTATTTAAACTATTGGTAACTAAATTCTCTCCTACTTATGTGATCAAGATTCGTACCTCAAGTCTTATTTCCAACTAAAAAAAAAAAATTTCCCTTCCGAACTATTTGACACTCGCTAAAATTTGCAATACTTCAACTTTATTCAAAGTAAAAATTATCAACAAAAACATTACAATGATATTGAAAAGTAGTTTCAATTTTTATTATCTTTTTTAATATTGGACGAATTGGAAACTAATAAATTTCTCGTATTCATCACACGAGTGGTAACATCAAACACCAAATGATCTCGTTGCGTCTAGAGAGGTTTTGGCAGACGAATCAATTAGCACCCACGTGTAGCTAAGCTGAATGATTCACTCTCATTTGCAATAAAGAAACATGTAACTTCCAAACTTTTGACAAATCATGAATACGACAACTGTCCATTTTGTGGGCTATTTTATATGTGTCAAACTGAAAAATATTTTAAACATTTATTATTGATGATATATAGCACATTGCAGCTTAATTGCTTTATAGAACAACACCCATCTCTATTTTTTGGACGTGTGATTGTGGAAAAGAGAAGCACTTTACTGGGTTTTGGTGAGCTTTAGCTAATTTTAGCTTGAGTTGTTATGGAGAGTGGTGATATTCATAGAGCGAGTACTAGTTTACGTAGAAGTACGTTTAGATGGAGAAGCACTTCTGAGGGTGCATTTTCAAGGTCTTCAAGAAGAGAAGAAGAAGAGGAGGCTCTAAAATGGGCTGCCCTTGAGAAATTGCCTACTTATAACCGATTGAAGAAAGGAATACTAAGTACTTCCAGTGGACATGCTAATGAAATTGATGTAGACAATCTTGGACTGCAGGAAAGGCAGAGGCTGATTAATAAATTAGTCAGAGTCGCAGATGTTGATAATGAGAAGTTCTTGCTGAAGCTCAAGAACCGCATTGATAGGTACAAATTTTCCTTTCTCAACTTGCATTCAACTGAAATGATTTTTCTTTGTTTCATAAGAAAAAACGTTGGCCCCTACGGGACTGGCTGTAAATACACTTTAGAATTAATCATTCAGTTCGAGTAATAATAAGAGATAAAGATTAGTATTTAGTGAGTGAGAGAGATTTCTCATCTCCGCCTAAAACATTTTCAAAAAATAAACAAATTTATAGGTTACACAAGCATTCTTTATGAACGTGGCCTGCTCCCAAAAAAAAAAAAAAGAATTAAAAGAGATGAGAGTTTTAACTAGTTTTCTTTTAATTATTTAGTCACACACACTCATGTGAATAGAGTTTAGAATCCACGTATTATTTTGAACACAAAAGATTTTACCATCTCAGTTAGATGACACCTACTAATTTTAACTAAAATTAAGTATATTCTTTTTAAGTTTTAATTTTACAGTTTTGGTCGCACAAATTTACAGTTTTTATATTGCCTTCCAAATTTGCTACTTTTATTAGGATGTCTGTCGAAACAAAATATTGGATAGACCATACAGTTAATGGCGAATCCATAATAATTTATCAATAACAAGATGTGAAAATTGAAACTTGAAAATATAAAATATTTGTTAATAGAATTATAATTGTTCTTGAGGCGGACGATTAAATACATCTTTTTCTATATGAATAATCAAACTATTTGTAATATCTCACATCACTAGCAAAAGAGTTTCTAAACTAATTTATAAGCTCTGGACTCTCCTATATATATATATATATATAAGTAAACGCATTTTGGGTTGCAAAACTTAATAACAAAACTGTGATAGGCATGTGCTCAAATTAGACAATATTTACTTGGTTGTTGGGCCTGGGTAGTTATAATTGGTATTAGAGCCGACTCGCTGACTCATGACCTGATGTGTGAATGGATATGTTTACAATATAGTTTCGTTCCGTTTTGTTTCTATAACATCTCACTTCACTAGCAAAAGAGTTTCTGGATTAGTTTATAAATTATGGGCTCTCCTAAACGGATTGTATACCCAAAACACAATATCTATTTAGTTGTTGGACTCAGACAGTTACAATTAGCATCAGAGCCAACTCGCGACCCAATAAGTAGATGGATATGTTTTTGTTCTGCTCTGTTTCCGATGACCCTCACAAGGATGCGAGATCCTCAAAAGAGAAGTATGTAATATCTTATATCATTAGCGAGAAAATTGGACTAATTTATAAGTCATGAGTTCTAATTAAGCAAACATGTTTTAAGTTGTAAAGCCTAATAATAAAATCATGACTGAACTATATGCCTAAAGCTGATTATTGAACCTGGACCTTTACAGTATCTGTAACACCTTAGGCGAATCCCATATCTACAAAGCACGGGAGAGATGTTGGGTATATAAGGTGTGATTCAAACCTTAATTGGCAAGACGAGTTTTGGGGTATATGGGCACCTTAGAAACAAAATCGTACGTGCCTTGTTAAGACCCAAAGCAAACAATATCTTGTTAGGTTTGAGTTCAGTCATGACAGACCGTATCAAAGCGGCTCCGCGTGTCCTCTTAAGTGATGGTGGGGCAAACCTCAGCGAAGACGCTGAGTCCCTAAGCGGGGTGTATGCAAATCCCACATCGACAAAGCATGAGAGAGATATTAGTTTTATAAGAGGTGATCCACACCTTAATTAGCAAGACGCGTTTTGGGGTATATGGGCACCCTAAGAACAAAACCGTGCAGGCCTTGTTAAGGTTCAAAGCAGACAATACCTTGCGAGATCAGAGTTTGGGTCATGATAGATGGTATCAGAGCGGCTCCTCATGTCCTCTTGAGCGATGGTAGGGTAAACCTCAGAGAGAACATTGAGCCTCTAAGAAAAGGTATATGTAACACCCTAGGCGAATCTCACATCAGTAAAACACGAGAAAGATACTGGGTTTATAAGGGATGATTCACACCTTAATTGGCAAGATGCGTTTTGAAATGTATGGGAGCTCTAAAAATAAAACTGTACGGGTCTTATTAAAGCCCAAAACAGACAATATCTTAGTAGGTATGGATACGATCGTGACACTATCTCCCATCCGATTTTTAATTGATACAGAGATGATGCAAAGATAAATCCACCCGGTGGTCCAAGTCCCAACACAATAATAATTAAATAAATCACACCATCCCTTTGCTTTCTTCACTAGCACTGGGAATAAAGAATGAAGAAGCTCGACTGCCTGCCGCTTGCTCAAATATTGTGATTGAAAATGTGGCACCTGTACTTCTATTTTTGGAAGTTGGAAATGTTTTGGGCTGTGGGCTATTATTCGTTTCGTTGAAGTGTGGCTAAAAATTCGCTTTAATGCAGATAAAATCAAAAAATTGGGATTTTCTGTAATTATTGATTTGAAGTGGGGGTGTGCAGTGTGCTTACATAAATTGTGTGGAAAATGCCACCTAATGAAAGCGTGTCATCATAATTTGAATTTGTTCCGTAAATTTTCCTGGAGGGAAAAATTTGGGCAGTTGAGTTCTAGTTTTTGAAGCTCCTGTTTCATGCGTGTTGTATTTTAATTTAAGTTATGATTTTGTTTCTTCTTGGATTTTCTCAGAGTTGGTATTGGCCTTCCCACAGTTGAAGTTCGATTTGAGCATTTAAATGTTGAAACAGAAGCATATGTAGGAAGTAGAGCCTTGCCAACATTCACTAACTACTGTGTCAACATAATCGAGGTAAAACCTACAAGTATAAATTATTAGTTTTTATAAAATTAGTTATGTTAATTTTGTTAATTTCTCTGCTCTAGTCTAACAATGTGTATATATTTTTGAAGGGTTTGTTGAATTCTTTGAATATAATTGCAAGTAGAAAGAAACACTTGACAATTATCAATGATGTCAGTGGAATTGTAAGGCCAGGCAGGTGAGAATTTAGAACTGAAATAATTTTGTTAATTTTTAATATATCCTTCAACTTCATTGCAAATTTTGAATATTTGGGCAGTCTTTAATTTTTTATTGTGATAATTTTTTCTTTCGGTACAGGATGACATTGCTTTTGGGTCCTCCAGGTTCTGGAAAGACCACACTTATGTTGGCTTTGGCAGGGAAGCTTGATTCTAGTCTAAAGGTTATTATTTCAGATGGATTTGGCTTTTAACACTGTTTTATATTCTTTGGTTTTATCTCTAATTGGATAATCGAAATGTGTCTTTGTAGGTTTCTGGAAGGGTGACATACAATGGCCACGACATGAATGAATTTGTACCTCAAAGAACAGCTGCTTATATCAGTCAACACGATGTTCATATAGGAGAAATGACTGTGAGGGAAACATTGGCTTTCTCTGCTAGATGCCAGGGGGTTGGATCCCGCTACGGTGGGTTTCATTTTGTTTTTTTTCACCCTTGAGTTATTTCTTTCACTTTTGGAAGCATCAAAGGTCTGTGCTTTTGTAACATGCAGACATGTTAGCCGAGTTGTCCAGAAGAGAGAAAGCAGCAAAGATTATTCCTGATCCTGATATTGATGTGTTCATGAAGGTGAAAGAGGCTACGTGTAGCATTTAACCAATTAGAAAATATTAGATCACAATCCACCAAGTTCTTTTTTTTTTTTTTGGGTATCTAATAAAATGTCTGTGTTTTCTGTTTTAAAGCTTGTCTTCATTCTGGTGTTTCTATGACTTACATTGGCCATTCTCATGTATTAGGCTGCAGTAACAGAGGGCCAAGAAGCAAATGTGATCACAGATTATGTTTTAAAGGTATCTGCATTATGAATCACTTTAAACTTATGATTTTTTTTTTTTTTTGTGTAAAGAAAAACTAATGTTATGTCACCATTTTGATCAATTTTCATCATAAATTTACAGATTCTCGACTTGGATGTCTGTGCTGATACCATTGTAGGTGATGAAATGTTAAGAGGCATATCAGGAGGACAAAGAAAGCGTGTTACAACAGGTTGTGCAAAATATTGTCAATTGATTACTGTAGAACGGAGAGATAAAAAGATTTTACCATCCATTTAGATTTAAGCATGTGAGAATTTTCAATGATTGTACCATCCATTTACAGGTGAAATGCTGGTTGGACCAGCACATGCACTTTTCATGGATGAGATATCTACTGGTTTGGACAGCTCAACAACTTTTCATATTGTGAATTCTCTCGGGCAGTTCAATCACATCCTTAATGGAACAGCGCTTATCTCACTCCTGCAACCAGCACCAGAGGTTTATAATCTATTTGATGACATTATCCTAATATCTGATGGGCAGATTGTGTATCAGGGTCCCCGCGAACATGTGCAAGAGTTTTTTATATACATGGGATTTAAATGTCCGAAAAGAAAAGGCATTGCAGACTTCTTGCAAGAAGTACGTGCTTTTAAAGCTCTTTTCTTGATTTTCCAATAACAGAAACAAGATATAAATATATTTTGTTTTTCCAGAAAGCTGAGCTTTGTTTCTCTTATTTACCATCTAAAATACATTCGACAACTAAGATGACCAACTATTCATTAAATCTCAGTGAATAATGAATATGATTCAGGTTACATCGAGGAAAGATCAGGAGCAGTATTGGGTGCGTACAGATGAACCCTACATGTTTGTCACAGTCAAGGAATTCGTTGATGCATTCCAATCATTCCATGTGGGACGGAAACTTGGTGATGAGCTTGGAATTCCATTTGACAAGAAGAACAGCCACCCGGCTGCTTTGACTACCAGAAAGTACGGTGCTGGCAAGAAAGAACTGTTGAAAGCTTGCTTCTCAAGAGAACTTTTGCTGATGAAAAGGAACTCTTTTGTGTACATCTTCAGGCTCATTCAAGTGAGTATTAACTTTATTTTGAATTGTTTTAATCTTTTTTTTTTTAAGGGTGATGATGATTAATTGGATTTTCCCTACTACAAGCTTATGTTCTTAGCAGTGGTTGGTATGACAATCTTCTTAAGGACGAAGATGCACCAAGATTCATTAACTGATGGTCTAATTTACACTGGCGCCTTGTTCTTTATTGTTACAACGATCACATTCAATGGAATGGCAGAGATTTCTATGACCATAGCAAAGCTTCCCGTTTTCTATAAGCAAAGAGACCTCCGATTCTATCCTTCATGGGCATACGCTCTTCCCGCATGGATCCTTAAGATCCCCATCTCAATTGTAGAGGTTTCTGTTTGGGTATTTATGACCTATTATGTAATTGGTTTTGATCCCAATGCTGGAAGGTAAGAAGATAAAAACAAAATCCTAAACTTTATAGGAGCTGCTGAAGATTTTGTTACATTTTTAATATCAATTGACCCAACTATTTACAAGGTGGTTATGTTTGCTACAGGTTGTTCAAGCAGTACTTGTTGCTCTTGCTTATAAACCAGATGTCCTCTGCAATGTTTCGATTAATTGCAGCAGTAGGCAGGAGCATGGTTGTTGCTAATACATTTGGTTCACTTGCATTGCTCCTACTTTTTGTACTAGGTGGATTTGTCCTTTCACGAGGTATAAGAAGTGAATAAGTTGAGAATAAAATCATCATTTCTTCTCAGAGTTTAACATAAATTATTACTTTTCTTGTTTAATAATGCAGATGACATAAAAAAATGGTGGAAATGGGGTTACTGGTGTTCGCCTTTGATGTATGCGCAGAACGCAATAGTGGTTAATGAGTTCCTTGGTAACAGTTGGAAAAAGGTAATGCCTCAAATGCGCTCTGTATTAGTTTATTTATCTCTTACTAATGTGCTAATGACTTCTTTTTATATAAAGATTTTGCCAAACAAAACCGAACCACTTGGAGTTGAAGTTTTGGAATCTCGTGGGTTCTTCACTGATGCTTATTGGTATTGGCTGGGAGTAGGGGCTCTGGCGGGTTTTATTGTACTGTTCCAATTCGGTTTCACTCTGGCTCTAAGTTTTCTCAACCGTCTGTATCCTTACATTATTCAGCTTACTCACTTCTAAAATTGACTGATTCTGATCTAAATTTTGAAAAGATGTGCAGCATTTGGTAAGAGTAAGGCTTTTATATCAGAGGAATCTCACAGAACTGAGCATGATAACAGAACTGGGGGAACTGTTCAGTTATCAACCTGTGCAAGTAGCTCAATTCAGATAACTTGCTCAGGTAATAAAGCAAAATTTGATACTTTTTGAGGAAGCATGAAATATTTAGTGCTTTCCCTGTGATTACAATTGATTATTTTAAAATGCAGAGAATAGGGACTACATTAGGAGTAGAAACTCCTCTTCCCAGTCTCGGGAAACAACTATCGAGACCAACCAACCAAAGAAAAGGGGAATGGTTCTTCCATTTGAACCGTTTTCCCTTACCTTTGATGAAATTACGTACTCTGTTGACATGCCTCAGGTAACACTGGTTTGGAAACCAAGGGATATATTTCAATGGTTTGAGGACACCTTGAATTCTTGATTAAATATTACATTTTTAATATATGATGACTAATTGGTTTGATCTAACTTTGAAGGAAATGAAACGTCGAGGTGTTCTTGACGACAAATTGGTACTTTTAAATGGTGTAAGCGGTGCTTTCAGGCCTGGTGTTCTCACGGCTCTGATGGGTGTTACTGGTTCTGGTAAAACCACACTGATGGATGTGTTGGCCGGTAGGAAAACTAGGGGATATATTACTGGGAACATTACAATATCTGGGTACCCAAAGAAGCAAGAGACATTCACTCGCATTTCAGGATATTGTGAGCAAAATGACATCCACTCTCCTAATGTTACTGTATACGAGTCCTTGCTCTACTCGGCCTGGCTTCGTTTATCCTCTGAAGTAAATTCGAAAACTAGAGAGGTTGGTATTGAAATCCCTTGGTGTTTCAGACTTGCTGTCATTTTTTTCTCCACGAATCATTGGGAGTTTAAACAGTTTGAGCTAATTGAGTTATGTGGAGGAGAAGTAGCTTGAGTTCTAGAATCCACTGTTGGATATTTCTATATTAATTTATTGTTTCATCCATGGTTTGCAGATGTTTGTTGCGGAAGTCATGGAACTTGTGGAGCTGAGCCCTTTGAGACAAGCACTGGTGGGTTTGCCAGGTGTAAATGGTCTATCGACAGAGCAGCGTAAGAGGCTTACTATTGCAGTTGAGCTCGTGGCAAACCCCTCCATCATATTTATGGACGAGCCAACTTCAGGGCTAGATGCAAGAGCTGCTGCAATTGTTATGAGAACTGTTAGGAACACGGTGGACACTGGAAGAACGGTAGTATGCACAATCCATCAGCCAAGCATTGACATATTTGAAGCTTTTGATGAGGTAAGAAGTATTAATACTGGATCAAAGGGGTTAAAATTTTCTCTTTCTGTGACATGATTATGATTGTTTAACTTGAAAATGCAGCTGTTCCTGCTAAAGCGAGGAGGACAAGAGATATATGTTGGGCCATTGGGTCACCATTCTAGCCATCTTATCAAGTATTTTGAAGTAAGCCGTCTTATCAAGTATTTTGTAGTATGACTTAATGTCATTTTCAAATTATAAGCAAGGAAAATTTAACTTGAAGTGAGATACATATATTACATTATGAAACTAGCTAATACACATGCATTCATATATTTCTTTTTAATGAAGGGAATTCCAGGGGTTAGTAAAATTAAAGATGGTTATAATCCAGCAACTTGGATGTTGGAAGTTACTGCTCCATCGCAAGAAATAGCTTTGGGGGTTGATTTTGCTGCCATTTACAAAAGTTCAGAACTCTACAGGTTGAATTGTGATACTCTGCCAGAATCCATTCAACAGAATGCCAATGTGGTTCACTTTTTTTTTTTTTTTAAGCTCAAAATTGACATTGATGTATGCCATATGTTTCAGGAGAAACAAAGCACTCATTCGAGAATTAAGCAGGCCTGCACCGGGTTCTACGGACCTCTATTTTGGTAATCAGTATTCGCTGTCATTTTTCACTCAGTGTATGGCTTGCTTATGGAAACAACACTGGTCATACTGGCGAAATCCACCATACACTGCTGTTAGATTCCTTTTTACGATCTTCGTATCTTTGATATTTGGGACAATGTTCTGGGATATGGGCACTAAAACGTGAGTACCATTAGGAAATTGAAGCATTTTATTTAAATGTTATAGCAAAGTCTTGTAGTTTCATCTGCCTATTAATCATAATTTTGAGATTTCTAATTATAGGAAAAAGCAACAAGATCTTTTTAATACAATGGGCTTCATGTATGTTGCTGTTTACTTCCTCGGTGTCCTAAATGTTTCATCAGTGCAGCCAGTGGTAGATCTTGAAAGATCAGTCTTCTACAGAGAAAAAGGTGCCGGAATGTATTCGCCCATGGCATATGCCTTCGCACAAGTAATTTTCAAAACAGATGACATACTTTGAAATGTAAAATTCGTTCTGTTTCTTTACTGAACATTTTTGTATTTCCTGCAGGTTTTAATTGAGATCCCTTATATATTTGTTCAAGCTGTACCATATAGTCTTATAGTCTATGCAATGATTGGATTTGAATGGACTGCCGCAAAATTCTTTTGGTTTTTATTCTTCATGTTCTTCAGCTTGTTGTACTTCACCTTCTATGGCATGATGCTTGTGGCTTGGACACCAAACCACCACATTGCTAGCATTGTATCAACGTTATTTTATGGATTATGGAACATCTTTTCAGGGTTCATTATCCCTAGACCAGTAAGTATCGACTTTCCATTACTCAAATACTTAAATTCTTCTTGTGCTTAGCTAATAGAAGATTGATTGACTAATTCTTTCATTTCATCTTTCAACTTGTTCGATAACAGAGGATTCCTGTGTGGTGGAGATGGTACTATTGGGCAAACCCTATAGCTTGGACATTGTATGGATTTTTTGCATCACAGTTTGGAGATACACAAGACAGGCTTGAGTCAGGTGAAACAGTGAAACAGTTTTTGAGAAGTTATTACGGCTTCAAACATGATTTTCTAGGAGCTGTTGCAGCTGTTATTTTTGTATTGCCATGGCTCTTTGCTTTTGTCTTTGCTTTAGGAATTAAGGTGCTTAACTTCCAAAAGCGGTAGAAATTTAATTTCATTTCTATATCTTTACACGTGGGATCATCATCTCTGTAAGTGAAAGGATAGTTTCGAGTTCTTGTACATCAAAGTTATATAAATAATGTCCATGGCATTTGATTAATGTCAACGCAATTAACGAGTTCATTAACCTTATAATTGTCCCAGAGTTAGGTTTTTCAAAAGCTGTACGACATGTGAATTAATAAAGGTATTGATAAATTTACTGAAATAAAATTTTGTCCATATGCACATATATTTTATATGGCTAGTGATGTTAAAAATGCGAGCTCGGCTCGCAACTGGCCCAGACTCGGTCTGGGGTTATATGGGTTGGGCAACACCTTCGGGAACAAGGACAGACCGGTCGCAAGCCTCACTTGATAAGTGACTGGTCCGAAAACCCAAATTTTATGAAAATATATAGAGAAAGGATCAATAAACATTTAAAATTACACTTATTTTTACATTCATTTATTAGTCCTTAGATTTGAGTGAATCAATGGATGTGATATACATATGAACTCTACCCAAAATATTTTTCTTCTTATATTTTCTCTCTCCTATTAACAAGTATAAAAATAAGTGTATTTTAAGTGTCCATTGATCATTCCCTTATATATATATATATATGTATATGTATTATTTTAAATTATTACGTTTACTTAGCCGCCTACAACTTATATTTTAAATTTTAAACTTTAAAATCTATATTTTCAAGTCTAATTTTATTAAATTAAATTTAAAACTTATAAAATTGTCAAATAAATTAAAAAAATATAAAAAAAAATTATAAGACGTAAAATCCAAGTTTTTTATGCTCGGATAACAAAAACCTAGTTCGGACTAGCTTTCTAAGCCAGACTCGAGTGCTCCAAAAACATGTCGGAGCCAGACCCAAGTACTGTATTGCCATAACCTAGACCGGCTTGGGTTTTTGCCATCCGTAATATATATATAAAAAATTTAGACCGAACTTAAAATGTGAATAGGTTGCATCGCCATCAACAGACTTTTACAACATTGTAAACTATTTGACAGTATTGTTAAACTATGAAAAAGGCAATTTACAATATTGTAAATCTATCCCGAATTTTAATAATATTTAGAATTCTCACAAAATGTTTTGCAATGCCGTAAAATATTTTACGAGCCCGTAAATGTGTATATCCGCACGAAAAATTGTGTGGACATTTGCAGAATATATATATATATATATATATTCTCAATCTGGTCCGAAATTTTAAAATACAGAAAAATTTGGAAAAACTCATAAACCTTGAGGTTTAATAGGCTTAAAACTTAAAGTGTTAAAACTGCATACATATGTGTTTTCCTGAACTTTTCCACACTTTAAAATCTCGGATTAGAGCATTCTTAGGTGCGGGCGTCCTCATTTTTTTTAATACAAACACGCCCTTAAACCCCAGGTTTTAAAAGAGTGTCCGGATGAAAAAATATCTATATGAATACACCCGCATTAGAGAAACACTGTACACACACACACACATATTATATTCAGGGAAATTATCACTCATATACCCTTAATTTACTACGTTATCACACATACTACTACACTTTCAGGGCGTATCAGTCGTCTACACTAAGTTGATAAAATATATCCGCCGTCCACTAAATCGTTAGTTGTAAACTTATATATTGATCCCTGCAAAATCAATCAATTCTTTAAGCACCAACTACTTTATAGGATTGATTATTATAGGGAGGGTTTCGCAACTTCACGAGGTGCATATAAACCTCTTTGCGTTGATACATGTTTTTGTTAATTTTAATTATTTTTATGAAAAGATAATTATTAAAATATTCTTCAAATTATTATAAATTTCAATACATCTCTATTTTTATTCAAAAGATAAGAAAAAAATGAAGGTGTATTATGAAATTTTTTTATCTTCTTAATAAAAATGGGACTAAGTTGACATTTAAAATAGTTTAAAAATATTTTAAAGATTGTCTGCGTAGCGATAATCTAAATGAATCCTTATTTTATTAGGGGATAATCCCTAAGTTACTGTTTTCATAACTTACAACCTATGATTTGATTAATTAACTAATAAAAGTGTGCCACATGCACGTAGGAGAAATAAAAATGAACTGGCTGAAACGGTTGCGGACGGGAGACTAAAAAGGCCAGCCTAAAAGATTGCCTGCTACAGCCGGTTACAATAGATAAAACGACTTCCTTTCACAGGTAAATTTTGAAATATTAAATTAAGAAAACCCAGAGCTTTAACGGAGAGAAGCCGAGGCTGCACCTCCTCCAACCAGCATCCTTCTTAAAATCCACCACCAAGAGAAGTCGAAGCTGCATCTCCTCCAACGAGCATCCTACTCAAAATCCACCACCGAATTTTGTACAAAGTAGGCTTCATTTGATGCAGATGGACTTGAAAATTAAAATGGCGCAAGCTGTCACGTCTTGAATCAGAAAACCGAATCATGTAACGGGGTGGTAGTGAATTAGCCGCTCGTTCAGTTTCAGCAAACCAACGCTGCTTGGGAGATTGCCACCTTTATCCTGACCTCCGATCTCCGTTCCTTCCTCACCAATTTCGAAGTCGAGCTCTTGGCTGTTCAGATTCTTATTCTAGGGTTTTGATTTTAGTGCTACTCCCAATTGCTGCGGTTTTTTTTATCAGTAACAATAGATATCCATCGTTTGAAGTTGTTGTAAGGCTAAATTGCTAATTGTTAATAATTGAATATATAGAAGACAGATTCCAAATTGGTGTGTTAATGTCATTCTTGGGCCCTGAGACAAATGGTATTGTAATTAATCCTGTGCGGTTGACATGCTGGATTGACTTCAAACTACTCTCATATATTTGAGGTTTTCCCAATATCTTACTGCTTTCTGTTTGTGATTGGTTAAGATGTAACTGCTTTCATATCGATGCTCTTTACTCTGTTCATTAGAGTCTTGTCATTTAAATTTATTGGCTTTGTGTGCTTTACTGAACAGTGGTTTCATGATTCTTCTCTTGTCAAATTGATATTGACGACCAACTAAGTTTAGCTAGTTATCTGAGAATAATATTGGTGACTATTGCGGTGTAGACAGGAGAACTAAAACAAGCTCAGCCACGTACCAAAATAACTTGTGAGATTGAAGTTTCTGAGCACGGATCTCCATGGTTTTTAACTTCTGAAACGAGTTCTTCACTTCCAAAATTAACTTGTTTTTTCAATAGATTTAAGTTAAACTCTTATGCTGAGCAAGTGTTGATGCATCATTATTGGAACTGTTTGGAACACACCTAAAAGTACTTCCGAACTTGGTAGCATTATTTATTTGAATTAAGCTTTATTCTGAATATTTGAAAGGATTTAATATAATTTTATCTCCTTTTATTCTGGATATTAGTCAGTCTGTAGTTGTTTTGAGTGTGTTCTGGGCTTGTGAAACAAAGTTGGATTGCCAACAATCATGCATATTCATTAAGTATTTTTGTACCACAGGCTAGATTTAGTGAAGGTTGTTATGGTGTCATTCTCATCATAAGACACTGAAAGGAATTTGTGCTTTGTAGAATTTGCTGAATATGTGGTTTGTATGAGAAATCATTTAAGAATTTAAAAGATTGAGAGGATTATAAGGACGGTTGTCTGGATAAGCTCAATACTTCAAGGCAGCAGTTGGACCAGTCTTTAATGAAGCAGATGAAATCGCGACTATAGGATTCATGGGGATATTAAACTGCAACAGGTCTGTGTAGTGTCAAGATTGTTTCATGCTTGACTCCACCCCCCTTGTGCTGATTCCTGGGAAGCTGGGTTTTACTTGATGTCTTTCTTTTAATAGAACAGGATGTCTTTACCGTGTTTCTTTTTCTTGCTGTAACTAGGTCTTACTCAGTTGTATTATGACATTTTAGAAGAAATTAAAATTGTGCATGTTAAAACTGTTTACTACATGTTTTCTGTGCTGCCATTAAGGGTACCTGTTGTATATAGATCATTTGGGTGACTTAACTTCCTATAAGATAGTGATTAATGCAACCTTCTGGATTGAGATGCATAGGTACTACCTTTGAATAAGGAAATTTTACAAAATGACTTGTACATTGTCCCATATGCGTAATATTTGCACAAAATATGCTCCAATTTTGTATTCTTTCTTTCTCTTTGAAGAGATTAGGTGCCGTGGGACTTGGCCTTCTTGATAAGTATGATGTTTTCTCTTTGTTCTTTTTTGGTGGTCAATTGCAAGTTTGAGAGGTTATGCAGTTAAGGAGTACTGCCACGTGGATAAACATCTAATGATAAAAATTGCAGCATGGAAAGTGGGGGGTTGTTCACACTTCTTACTTTAAATCGATATCATAAATTTAAACACATGAATCACATGGAGATTTATATAATAAGCTTTCCAGTGCATTTTCTCTTTTTGCTCGTGCCTATAAATTTCGAACCGTAAATCACAAAAGAGATTTTCAAAAAGGAAATGTACACTTGTGGAGGTCAAATGCGAAGGGTTAATACAATGTACTTTCTTGGCCCGGCGAGTTGCAACGTTTTGATTGATTGCCCAAACAAAACCACGCAACCAACAAGAACACGTGCGTACACACTCTTAATAATTACAGAGGAAAAGATGGACAGCATTCCTTTCGGTTTCTCAAATCACTGCAGTGCACATTTTTACGAATCAAACGAACCCTGATACCCTCAAGGCTCTCTGCTACTCATAACATGCAATGGGAATTGAATGAACTTAGTTAAACAGGATTTTTATCTACAAACAACTCCCGCAAAGGTTAATACCATGCTCGTGTGCTATCGAATAAGACAGCTAAACTATATTTAACTAAACTTTCAACAAAATAAAAAAACCCGAGCCCTAAATGGGTCTTTACAGTAGTAGTATTCTTTAAACTCCGTACAATTCTTTTATGTTATGCTAAAAAAATTTTTGATTAAAAAAATTGGAAACTAATCCTGTCTTAGCATAACGAATCATCCCAGACATAGTGAGCTAAAATCCATAAATGGGTGTTGTGAATGGTTGTGCAACCAGGGAGACTTTGGAGATAAAAATTCATCATAACTAGATGTCATACAGTGAGAATATTTCAAGATACAGCTTCCACAAGGCTTCTCAACATCAAGTTACACGACAAGGAATACAAAATCACTTCATATTTAAAATTTTGATACCCAGTAGATTAAAAAACTATTTCTGCCATATCAAAATTCACAGAGAAATGGCAAACTTACTTATGCATGCAGTATTTGAATTCTTGGCTCCGAACAAAATCTTTTTCTACTTCTTCAAGCTACATTCAAAACAAAAATGAGTAATAAATAATGACGATACATATTAAAATATATAATACTAGTCAAATAAGAATAACCTAAAATGAACTATCTTACTTGATCACTCTCATAAACAAGCTCATAGCAAGTGAGGAAGGCAACACAAGACACAAATCTCTTTCGCTATCATTGAAGACTTGCTCTGCAGACCCCATAATTTGGCAAATTTTCCTCTCTTCCATGTTTTACACTTTCAAGTACACAGTCAAATCCTTGTACATACAACAATACAATAGAAAAAGCAAAACAATTTTAAGATATAATAGGAAAATGAGTTTAAAATAAAAATTGGTTTGTTGTTATTCTTGTGATTATATTCGTATTATATCCAGAAACTTTATACTGTGTGGCAAAATAACAGAGACAGAAATCTCCACAACTATATAACAAAAATAAAATTCATCAATTTTATTGTATTCAAAACCAGTACCTTTCTACATCAGATACAAATCGACCTTCTTCTCTCTCACCTCAATGTCGTTTTAATTTTTTTCCATATAAATAAAAATAAATTAATTAATATACAAACAAATGAAATAAACAAAATTATCCATTAATTCACGAAAACTAAATAATTTAGAGTGACTTCCACATATTGGGCGACCAGATTTGGTGAAGACTGGAGAAGAGAACTGAAGATTCGATGCTATAAGGAGAAGAAGATTTAAAAGAGAATTTCCACGAATCTTGCTATAATTAACCATGACTTAATCCAAATATTGAACATACTTCAGCAAAAACAATGGTGACTATCGATGGCCGTGAAGTGCCCAAACAGCCAAGCCGCAGACAGAAAAAGAAGCACTCCGTCACTATCGATCGCTGTGATGCGGCCAAAACGACGAAGGCGCAATTGCAGGTGAAGAAGCAGTCGGTGACAATCGATGGCTGTGAAGCGGCCAAACAGCCAAGAATAAGAATCACTCCGTCATTATATTTTGGTGATTTACGGTTTCATTTTTTTCCCTCCACAAAAAGAAAAAAAAAAAAAATCCCTACTAGATCCCCCTCTTAAATTTCCAATTTTTCCGCTTTAATAAACCCTGGATCATTTCCTCTTCATTTGGAACATTTTTCACTTTACGAGCCATCTTTAAACCGTTTGATCCGGTAGCCCATTAGTTACTACTTCTGCATGAACTAAAATTCATCCGTTGGATTAAAAATTCAATATATCCAACGGTTTCATATTAGGCATATGGAAACGTAACTTACGGATTGCCGTCACGTTAGTTTTTATTTTTTCGTAAAACAGTCATTCTCACAAGATTTCTAAAGTCAAGCTATCTTTTTCTTACAATAAATGTCATTGTTTTTTTTTTTAATCTCGACAAAATTTCATTGTTATTGCCTTGATGGTGTTGGTATTTAACATCTAAAATGAAAACTAAACTAACATGAGAAAAGTGAAATAGTCTAAAATACTCCTACATAGATAATTAAATAAGAGAGATTAACAATTTCCTATCTACTGTAATCAGCATATATTATTTATCTCTCTATTATTTTTATCATAGCTAAAAAATTCTCTGACAGAATAATTTTATAATATTACTTTTATTTTCAAATACATTTTTACTCGTATAATATTATAAATGAAATAAATTATATGAATAGAAATTAAAATAAAAAATTAAGTATTAAAAACAAAAAATATATATTTTGATATGAACAAAAAATTAATAAAAAATATTTTTCTTGAATTTTGTTTTATTTTATGAGCATTTTCTTATAATAAATATTTTACAATATTTTAAAATTAAATGTAAAAAGTACAAAAAAATATTTTATTATTTATTTTATAATAATTTTTATTTATCATTCAAGTTTTCTTATAATAGTTTTTTTTATCATTTTATAATAATTTTCTTATATATTTATTTTAAGAAATTATTTATAAAATTAAAAAAGTACAAGAAAAATATTTTATTATTAATTTTTTTCATATCAAAACATATATTTCTTATTTTTAATACTTAATTTTTTTTAATTTATTCATATAATTTATTTAATTAATAATGAATATGAATAAAAGAGTATTTTAAAATAAGATTAATAATGTAAACTCACGCTGTCAAGGGGGTAAATAATATATATTAATTTCAGTAAGAGAAAAATTGACAATCTCCCATTAAAGAATAGTGATTGCAGAGAAAAACTTATTTAGGATGGTTTGAAATTGAAACTTTCAATGAGATATACAATAAATACAAGTGAAGGTATTTTTGTCACTTTATTCTGATTGATCAACTTAAGAAAAAAAAATGCATGTGTAAAGCTCTATTATGATTTTTCTTGCACTCCTTAAAACTTCGGATGGAGAGATAGAAACTTATAGGATCGTACATATTCGAGGATTTGAAGATCCTTTGCTCATTTTATTTTATTTTATTTTTTTTTGTGGGGTATTAAATTAAAAAAAACAAATGAATAAATAGTCATCCAAATTAGTGAGGAACACATCCCAACAGATCTTCAAAAATAAATAAATAAAATAAATAAGAGACAAGATGAGAAGAGGATGCGAATCACCAATTTGAACTCCGATAAAAGTTCAGGAGAATCTGCATTTTTAAACGATTAAAAGTATACATCACAAACTGACGAACACAACCAAAAGCAACAGTTTATGGATGTGATGTGTTGTTATAACGTGTCCAAAGGAGAGCACTGCTAAGATTTGATTTGTGATCAGATAATAAAAATATATCTAATATGCCTTTCAGGAGATTTGTGAGGTCACTATATTGTACATATTTTGAATCTTTCATAGAAAAAAATAATAGTTAGTACCAAAAAACATAAAAAAAAAAAAAAGAAAATAAAAATGATTATGGCTTCAAATTCAATGCAGGGAGGTTGATAATGTGTCAAGGCAGCCAAAATTCAATAAGCTAAGGCAGGGCCATTCTCGGAAATTTTAGCAATCCCTCTTTTCATTTAGTCCTTTTTTTACTGTGCAGCAAGCTGTTTAGTAATAATAAAAATAAACTATTGAAGGAAAAAAAATTGAAAATTCCATGAACTCAATTAGTAAGACTTTGATTCTCTCGCCAAAAACTTCAAAACGGTTTATTATTTACCCAAAATCCCAAATTTTATGTCCCCTATGCATATGTCATCACACATCATTAACCTCCCTAATATTAAATTATTTTATTTATATTGCGATCTTCTCGAGTTTGTTATACTTATGTGTGTCCAGTCTTTAGATATATATCCCAATTTTTCTTCTATTTTTTTTAACGCATTGTATGATAGATGTTATAGAAAATTTTTCGGACAGGTAAAAAAATAAGAGGTATATTACTATATTATGAAAAACATTAAACCTGTAATAAAATTTTTAGAAATTATACATAAAACTTGAGATGACTCGGACAATAATATAAAACAATAATCTTAAATGCAACCGGCTATGACAGAGTGTGACTTGTGAAAAGTCTTAGGTGCTTTAGAGCAGGGGCAGAGGAGGTACATGACTTGAGAGTGTGACGTAGAATTTGAAAAATTTTGGAATTTTTAAATAAAGTGTAATTATCTGGTGATCACTACTTATTAAGTGAAATTTCTGTAAATCACTAAATTTTAAGATTGTATATGTAAACCACCTACTTTTCAAAGAAATATCCCTCAACCACTTTTGTCGTTAAAAAAATTAACTGCCGTTAGTGGTTTTCTGTATAAAGACTATTTTACCCCTGTAATACAATAATTATGTTGATGAAAATACTTTCATTTTATTTTTTTGTTCAATATTACTTTTATAAAGACAAACGAAAATGATAAGAATGTTTATATAATTAGATATTTATTTTTTAAAAATAGAATATAATTAATTAAATATATTTTTAACTAAATGATAATATTACCCTAATGATGGCATGCTGATATCATGTTTCCGTTAACGGACTTAACGGAAAGGTGGGTGGGAGATGTTTTTTTAAAAAGTAGGTGGTTTACAGATACAATCTTAAAATTTGGTAGTTTACAGAAGTTTCACTTAATAAGTAGTGGCCACCAGATAACTACTCTTAAATAAAATATGAAAAATTAGTATAAAAAATCTTAAATTAACCCCTTGCACACACTTATAGGGTGTGTTTAGCACCCAGCATTATGGGGTATTAGGATACTGTCACACACTTAGAGCGTGTTTGGCACCCAGTATTATGGGGTATTAGGATACTGTTCACATTATTTTAAATCCACTACCATGTTTGGCAAAAAACAAAGGCTGCATAATGAGGTATTATAATGCAGCAAGAGCCGCGTTAGCTTGCTTGCCTTTTTTTTTTAATAATAATAATAAATAAGTATAGCTTTTTAATTTAATATAATATTATATAATATTAATTTTTTTGTTTTTACATTATAATTATTAATAAATTATTATTTAATAATATTATATTTTTATATTATAATTTATTAATAAATTTATAATTTAATATAACTAATAATAAATACTTAAATAGTATATAAAATATACTATAATATCATATTATTTAATTATATTATAATAATCAATATATAAAAATTAATTATTATTTTACTTTATAATAATAATAAATAAATTAAACTTTTTAATTTAATATAATATTAATTTTTATTTGTTTTTTTACATTATAATTATTAATATAAATTAAGATATTTATAACTTATTATTCAATAATATTATATTATATTTTTTTAATTTTATATTATAATTTATTAATAAATTTATAATCTAATACAACTAATAATAAATACTTAAATAGTATATAAAAATATAATATAATATTACTTAATTATATTTAATAATCACTATAACTTTTTAATTTATTATAATATTATATAACATTAATTTTTATTTATTGTTTTTACATTATAATTATTAATATAAATTAATAATTTATTATTCAATAATATTATATTATATTTTTATTTTATATTATAATTTATTAATAAATTTATAATTTAATATAACTAATAAATTTTATTTTCTAAATATATAATATAAACTAATCACAAAAAAATTAATATAGTATTATTAAAAATTAATATTGTACAGTGTAGCACCAAACATAATATAACATAAAATTAATACAATACAGTGTAGTACCAAACACTGTACAACATTATTATAATACAGTGCTAATGCAATACAACATAATACAATACACCAGCATTAAAATAATGTAATACAGCATAATACAATACAGTGTGCCAAACGCGCCCTTAATCCATAACTCTACATATTGGATTAAAATGTCATTAATTTTATAGTTTCCACCGGCAAAAATGTCAAAACAAAGTTACCTATTAATATAATAAAAATTAGCCCTTACACACTTATACTGCGTTTACTTTCAGTAATCGGAATAGGCTGGAATCGGAATGTGCTGGAATTGGAATGAACTGGAATGAGGATGGGAATGAGCTTGAATATGAATGGGAATGGGAATGAGCTTGAATGTGAATGAGAAATGGGAATCAGAATAAGTTGTTTACTTGAGTCGTATGAATCGGAATCGGAATGAGCTAGAATTCCATTGATTTGTTTACTTTATCTTTGAATCAAAATCGGAATCGGAATGAGCTGAATTGTTTCAAGTTACTAAAATACCCTTAGTTTATAATAATAATAATAATAATAATAATAATAATAATTATTATTATTATTATTATTATTATAAAATGATGATAATAATAATGACATTTAAATAATAATAAATAATAAATAAAATAATAGAAATTAATAGATTTTAATAAAATAATATTAAAATAATAATTATAATGACATTATTATTATTTTAATATTATTTGTGATTATTATTATTATAAAATGATATTAATTAAAAAAATAAAATTAATAAAAATTAATAATAATAAATAAATAAATAATAAAAAAAGTTAATATTGATGATGATGATGATGATGATGATGATAATAATAATAATAATAATAATAAATAATTTATATAATAATAATAATAATAAATAATTTATATAATAATAATAATAATTCCGGGTTTCAATTCCCAAATCCGGTAAGAAAGCACAGCATTAATTCATAACTTTAATATTTGAAGTGCGAATTTGGTCCCTGAAATTTTACTCTGACCTTCACTAGCCACTGGCTCCAGGAGTGGTTTTTTTTTTTTTTTTTTTTTTTTTCCCAGTAACTCATTGTTTCACATATATTTGAACTAATTATGGTAAATATTCATACATAGATAAATGACAAGAAGAAATAGATGAATAAAGAAACAAAAAACTCTCAGGAGAACAAGGAGATTAATTTTAGAATATTGCGGTAAGTATATGTTTGTGCGGCTAAAAAGATTTCCTATTAGTATATTATTTAACACACAATGAAAAATCCTAATTGTTATGAACGCTAAGAATTAGTTTGAAATTGAAAATAGTATAATCATGCCATCTAATGTGTGTGTGTGTGCGTGTATGTGTTTTTTAACCCAACCACGTCCATGTGGCAAATGAGAGATGTTAAGTTTATAATTCTATAATCCTGATATTATTATCTAATGTAAAATGATAAAGAGATCCATAATAGTGTTATTATTTTGCAATATGTCACAATTAATCAAACTAAAAAAATATATAAATTTATTTAACTTTCAGAATTTTGTTAGATCCAATATAAAGACCGATCGAAGACTTAGTCAAAAAGTGACGGTATTATTTTACAACATGTCACAGTTAATCAAACAAAGAAAAATATATATATCATTTTCATCGAACAATTTGATTATAAGCTTTTGTTCTGTAATGCTGGTAGAATAGAAACAAATCAATCTATTAAATTTCCCGAGACTTTTTGAAATGCTTCAATTCTATAGGAGATAAAATTTTGTTTGTCCATACTTCTTGGAAAAGGGATCCCTTCATTTTCATTTCAATTCAACAAACATGAATGTAACATTTAGCTTTTTAATCATTCGGAAATAAGGCGAGTAGCATGGGAAGTGGAACTCAATCCTCAGTTGATGAATTATTTTTTTATCATTTTTGAAATAATTTATTGTGTTAGTTATATTTCATATGACGTGACTATTGGTTCATTTGATTTTTTTTTTTTTTTTTTTGTTTGGGCATTTGTAACACTACTCTTAGGATGAAAGTATGAGATAATGTTTAAGAAGTCTACTATTATTCTTTTTCAAAAAATTATTAGTCATCTACCTTAAGTTTATTATGTTTTCAAAAATACTATAAAAGTTTGAATTTGTATCAACTATCTACCAAAAAGATAGAATCACCCTTATAAAATAATTGTTACTATAATTTGTGTTAACTTTTGTTTTGTCATTTTGTAAGGGTAATTACATTTTTTTAGTGAATAGTTGATATAAATTGCAAACTTAGGGTGAAAAATTGAATAAATTCAAAATTTTATAGTATTTTGATAAAATAGTAAACTCACGGTGGATAACTAATAATTTGCCCCCCTTTTTTTTAAGTTATGATCTAAAAACAATTTAGTTCACTCCTCACAAATGTGAGCAAGGTTTGAACCTTAGACAATTGTTTTCACTCAAAAGATTTATACAATTGAACTAGCAGTAAGCTGGCACCCATAAGTCTAGTATTATTCTTAAACATTCAGACTATAAGTATAGCTTATGATATTTTGCCATAATAATTTAGTTTTGTAAACTACATGATCTAATGATTTAGAAGCATTAAATTTTATATAAAATAAACAATTCTGGAAGTTAAAATTATTTATTTGTGGTTATCTTGGGACTTTACCTTATAATGGTAAAATAACATAATTAAACTAATATCAGCAAACTTAATGGTAAAAGATAGTAAAACATCTTCAGTCACAAAAAATAAATAAAGAAAGAATGATATAAGTTATTAATTTTCCAAACTTTTTCTTTGTTTGAATTTCTTAAGAATGTAAAATTAATTTTGTCAATTAATTTTAATTTAGAGTTGGCAAAAATTATGTAGGAAGGGGATATCATCACTTAACTTTTTATTGAGAAATTATCAGGCGACCACCTAAATATTAGACAATAACCAAAAAAAGATCACCAAGATTTTCATAAACATGGCACACTAAAATACATAAAATTTAGCTACTGTATCCCTGAATCACTTTTATGTTAACCTTCGTTATTTTATACTGACGTCACAAGGGTGAATATTATCACCACCCGTAGTTCTAAATTTAAGGCCTATTTGGGATTAAGGTTGGGCAGCTGTACATTTTAATATGTTTGGTAAACTCTAACTGCTATATTTTAGAAGTTAAGTTGATTTGATTTTACACTTATATGACGAAAAATCTATTACATTTTACTAATTTTGTCAAATTATTATTTAAAAAATTATATTTAGTACATAGTATTAACTTTTATTTCATAATAGCAACTTTTTTTTTCAACAATTTATATTACAACATCTCAATATAAAATAGGGCCTTAGAGAGTGTTTAGATCTCATAAAATTATGTACATGCAAAGCTAAAGAACCAATTTAGCTTTGAATTAAATCCTACCTCTAAAAGGACAATAATATTGGTGTTATTTTTCGGAATTAAATATATTGAATCCATTGTTTACGATAACGTAGAAAAATAATTTTCATTGTTATGTTGTTTTGTTGCTGTTGTTGTATAACGGTACGCGTTGACTTTGACAACCATATTTGGACTGCCGCCCATAGCTAGTTAAAAGACAAAATGGCTCTTAAAATATGATCGCAATACACAAAATTTGGAACGATGGTGCAAACTTCAGACAAAATTTGTAATCGCTCAAAAAGTTTTGAGTGAATGTCTTATGCACCAATATCGAAAATTAGTTGTTTTCATAACCAGTTTAGAATAATTGTGGGTTTTGTTTGGTTTCAGTTGTAATGGAGGGTGATATTACATACCAGGCTACTAATCGTTTAAGTCCAAGTGCTTCTAGATGGAGAAGCACTTCTGAGGGTGCATTTCCAAGGTCTCCAAAAGAAGAAGATGATGATGAGGAGGCTCTAAAACGGGCTGCTCTTGAGAATTTCCCTACTTATAATAGTCCTTTGAGGAAAATGATAACTAATTCAAGTGGTGAAGCTACTGAAGTTGATGATGTTTCTAGTCTTGGACCGCAAGCAAGGCAGAAGTTGATTGATAAATTGGTCAAAGAACCTTCAGTTGATAATGAGCACTTCTTGTTGAAGCTCAGGGACCGCTTTGATGCGTAATTTTCTTTTTCTTTTTCTCAAAATTTTCTAGGTAGCCAAACAGAGGAGCTCTGTTCTGGTTCTTGATGTTGTTCTTTTCATGTTTATTATTTAGATAATATGCATGCAATCTATAGCTTTTTAATTAAAAATAAAAAAAGCAATCTATACGGGTACTAGTCTTTTGAGTTGAGTTCTTCAACGACTCGTATCAAGCAAATCTTACAACTGAAGTACCTTTTTTTTTTCTTTACAAGGGTATTGAATTTTTAAATTGTGAGTTTATATTTAGGATATGATTTTCGTTTTTTCCTTTGACTTTTGGCAGAGTTGGAATAGACCTTCCCAAAGTCGAAGTTCGATATGAACATTTGAATGTTGCAACAGAAGCGTTTTTAGCAAGCAAAGCCTTGCCAACATTTACTAACTTCTTTACCAACATCATTGAGGTAGCACTCTGCAAGTACAAATCACTAATTTTTATAAAATTGGTTGTGTTTGTGTTTAATTAATTTATTATTTTTTAACATCCTGCATACGTTTGAAGGGTTCCTTGAACTCTCTCCAAATTCTGCCAACTAAAAAGAAACACTTGACAATCCTGAAGGATGTAAATGGAATCATAAAGCCAGGCAGGTGAGAATTTAAATCCTATTGCTTCTTAACTTACTTGTGTTCTCTTGAATTTTTGGGTACTGATCTCAAAATTTGTAGCATGACATTACTTTTGGGTCCTCCAAGTTCTGGCAAAACCACACTTCTGTTGGCTTTGGCCGGGAAGCTTGATTCTAGTCTAAAGGTGACTAATTAGTAAAAATCTCTAATTATTTCAGAGAGGTTTCGCTCTCAACAGTGATAGTTCACTCCCTGGTATTGTCTCTAATTTAAGAATCAAAATGTCTCCTTGTAGGTTTCTGGCAGGGTGACATACAATGGTCACAACATGGATGAATTTGTGCCTCAGAGAACAGCTGCTTATATCAGTCAACATGATAATCATATCGGCGAAATGACCGTGAGGGAAACCTTGGCCTTCTCTGCTAGATGCCAGGGGGTTGGATCCCGTTTTGGTAGGTTTGATTCTTTTTTTTCCCCCCTTCTTTTGCTTTGATTTTCCTTCAGCTATAAAACTCGTTGCTTTTGTGAAATGCAGACATGTTAACAGAGTTGGACAGAAGAGAGAAGGAAGCAGGTATAAAGCCGGATCCTGATATTGATGTCTTCATGAAGGTGAGAGCAGCTGAAGTTTGTTTAAAACATGTTTAGCGTTTAGCGAATTGAATCGTAAAAATCATTTGTTTTAGTTGAGTTTGAATTAGCTTGTCTTCAATCATGTGTTGCTATGGCTTAAATTCAGTTAGCCCATTTCACTTTTGCCCGATAAAAATAGAGTTAGAAGGGAATCATTCTTATTGACAAGTGGTCACATTCATGGTGATTGAATAATTTCTAGTAATTCTCAATCTTCTCATGTCTCAGGCAGCAGCAACCGAAGGCCAAGAGGCCAATGTGATCACTTATTATCTAAAGGTTCTAGGACTTGATATCTGTGCTGATACCTTAGTAGGTGATGAAATGGTAAGAGGTATATCAGGAGGACAAAAGAAGCGTGTGACTACAGGTAAAAGCTAAACTTCATAAATTCATTTCTGTTTTGCTCACAGGTGAAAAAACTACTATCAACACCTATACTTACACATACAAAAATTTAATTCAAGTATAGGTGAAATATTGGTGGGACCAGCTTTGGCACTGTTTATGGATGAGATATCTAATGGCTTGGACAGCTCGACAACTTTTCAAATTGTGAATTCTATTAGACAAAATATTCATATCCTTAATGGAACCGCAGTGATATCTCTCCTACAGCCAGCACCAGAGACTTACGATCTATTCGATGATATTATCCTTCTATCTGATGGTCTGATTGTGTACCAGGGTCCCCGAGAACTGGTCCTAGATTTTTTTGAATCCATGGGATTTAAATGCCCAGAAAGGAAAGGCGTGGCTGATTTCTTACAAGAAGTAAGAGCGGATAGAGCTGTTTCTTTTAGAATATGAGCTTCCTTTCTTTTAAGTAAAATAATGCGGTGGCTTAAGTTGTTCACAATCATGAGTAATCTGTAACTTCTCATATTCAGTCTTTACAAATAATATACTGCAGGTGACTTCAAGGAAAGATCAACAGCAGTATTGGGCCCATAAAGAGATGCGTTACAGGTTTGTCACAGTTCAGGAATTTTCTGAGGCATTCCAATCGTTCCATGTGGGACAGAAACTCACAGCGGAGCTTCGAACTCCATTTGACAAGAGCAAGAGCCACCCAGCTGCTTTGAGTACCAAAGAGTACGGTGTGGGAAAGCAGGAGCTATTGAAAGCTAACATCTCAAGAGAATTTTTGCTGATGAAAAGGAATTCATTTGTCTACATCTTCAAGCTCACCCAAGTGAGTATTAACTTGGTTTTGAACCGTTTTAGTCTCTTCTTGAAATGATAATGATTTATTGATATATTCCCCTGCTACAAGCTTTCAACTGTGGCAATGGTATCTATGTCGCTCTTCTTCAGAACGAATATGCCCAAAGATTCAGTAAATGATGGAGGAATTTACGTTGGTGCCTCATTCTTTGCTGTTATGATGACAATGTTCAATGGAATGTCAGATATTTCTATGACCATAGCTAAGCTTCCCGTCTTCTACAAGCAAAGAGACCTCCGATTCTATCCTGCCTGGTCATATGCCCTTCCTGCATGGATAGTCAAGATCCCTATCTCGTTCCTGGAGGTTGCCGCTTGGGTATTCCTTACCTATTATGTAATTGGTTTTGATCCCAACGTTGGAAGGTAAATTTGCTAGAATAACCTGAGCATATTTAATTTCATGATCTAATTATCCAATTAGTTTATGAGTTGATTTTCTTGCTGCAGGTTTTTTAAGCAGTACTTGCTTCTCCTATTTGTTAACCAGATGGCTACTGCATTGTTCCGATTCATTGGAGCAGCGGGCAGGAACATGATTTTTGCTATGTCATTTGGTTCATTTGCATTGCTCATGCTTTTTGCATTGGGTGGATTTGTTCTTTCACGAGGTGCAAAAGTATACAATTAAAATAGTCTAGTTAGCTTCTTTATAAAAAACTATCATACTTAAATTTCACTTTTAAAAACACAGATGACATCAATAAATGGTGGACATGGGGTTATTGGTGTTCACCTATGATGTACGCGCAGAATGCAATAGTGGCTAATGAGTTTCTTGGGCACAGTTGGAGAAAGGTAATTCTCAGAAATAAGCCATGTCTATGATTGTGTATTTGTCTTTTAATAAAACGCTGATGTCTGAAATTTTTCATATCACAGTTCACTACAAACTCAAATGAATCACTTGGGGTGCAAGCTTTGAAGTCTCGTGGGTTCTTTCCACATGCATATTGGTATTGGCTAGGATTGGGTGCTATGATTGGTTTTGTACTACTGTTCAACATTGGTTTCACTCTGTCACTTACTTTTCTCAACCGTGGGTATCTTTACCTTCTTCATTTTAATTATTTCTTCGAAAGCAGTGAGTTTATGTTGAATTTCGTGTGAATATATGTTTGCAGAATTTGAGAAGCCTCGTGCTGTTATATCAGAGGAATCTGAAAGTAATGAAAAAGATAATAGAATAGGAGCAACTCTTCAGTTATCAACCAGTGGAAGTAGTTCTAGTCTCAGAACTCGCTCAGGTGATAAAGTCTTCTGATTTATTTGAGAAAATGAGAGATATCTTGTAGCATACAGTGGAATTGATGCTAATTAATTATTGTTAACATCCAGAGAGTGGAGATTATTTTTGGGAGAGAAGCTCCTCTATGTCCTCTTCTGTGACAGAAATAGCTGTTGAGACCAGAAATCTAATTAGGAGAAGAGGGATGGTTCTTCCATTTGAACCTCATTCTCTTACTTTTGATGAGGTCGTATACTCTGTTGACATGCCACAGGTAACATTAATTTGAAAACCAAATAGGAAATTGAGAATGTTTGATGAAGAATAATTGGTTCAATTTAATCTTTGCAGGAAATGAAATTTCAAGGTGTTCATGAAGACAAATTGGTGCTTCTAAATGGTGTGAGCGGTGCTTTTAGCCCTGGTGTTCTTACAGCATTAATGGGTGTCAGTGGTGCTGGTAAAACCACTTTGATGGATGTGCTAGCTGGTAGGAAAACGGGTGGATATATTAGTGGGAGCATAACAATATCTGGTTAACCAAAAAAACAAGAAACATTTACTCGCATTTCAGGATACTGTGAGCAAAATGACATCCACTCTCCTTTAGTTACAGTATATGAGTCATTGCTCTACTCGGCCTGGCTTCGTTTACCACCTGAAGTTGATTATGAAACCAGAAAGGTAGGTACTGAAATCACTTTTGAGTGTTTTGTCATTGAAAAGTAAAACTAGTTGAGGACAGTCAAGAAGAATAGAAATGGTTTGAGTCCCTCAATACATTCTTGCATATGGTCAAACCAATTTTCAGTTTTACACCTTGATTTACAGATGTTTATCGAGGAAATCATGGAGCTTGTGGAGCTGAACCCATTTAGACAATCACTGGTTGGTTTGCCTGGTGTAAGTGGTCTGTCAACAGAGCAGCGTAAGAGACTTACCATCGCAGTTGAGCTTGTGGCTAACCCATCCATCATATTTATGGATGAGCCAACATCAGGGCTAGATGCAAGGGCTGCTGCAATTGTTATGAGAACTGTTAAAAACACAGTAGAAACTGGAAGAACAGTAGTTTGTACGATCCATCAACCAAGCATTGACATATTTGAATCCTTTGATGAGGTAAGAAATATCAAATACTGGATTAAAGGAGTCAAAAGTTTTTCCTTTTTTTACCTGCATGTTGATTATCATCGTTTAACAATGCATTGCAGCTACTCCTAGTGAAGCGAGGGGGACAAGAGATTTATTTTGGGCCTTTGGGTCACCATTCTTGCGATCTAATCAGCTATTTGGAAGTATGACCTGATGCACATTCTCATATTTCAAACGAAATCTAACTTGAAATCACATCATAAATTGACTTCCTTACTTTACATTATGAAAGTAGCCAATGCACATACATTTATTTTTATGAAGGCAATCCCTGGAGTCAAAAAAATTAAAGATGGTTGCAACCCGGCAACTTGGATGTTGGAAGTTACAGCTAGATCAGAAGAATTAGCTTTGGGTGTTGATTTTCATAATATTTACAAACTCTCAGACTTGTACAGGTATACTGATGATGTACTACTGTGTTTACCGTCATTTGTTTAGCTCAAAATTGACGCTGATGTATGCCATATGTTCCAGGAGAAACAAAGCACTCATTGAAGAATTAAGCAAGCCTGTTCCGGGTTCAAAAGACATCTATTTTGCTACTCAGTACTCTCGGTCAATTTTCATGCAATTTATGGCTTGCTTGTGGAAACAACATCGGTCATACTGGCGAAATCCACCATACAACGCCGTTAGATTTCTTTTTACAACCGCCATAGCTTTGACATTTGGAACAATGTTCTGGGACATGGGCACTAAAACGTGAGTTACAACTAATTAATCTGTTAAACTATATACTCAAATGTTATTCACAGTCTCGTAGTTCGATATTCCTTTTAATCTTAATTTTGACATTTTAAATTTGTAGGAAACGGAACCAAGATCTGTTTAATGCAATGGGTTCAATGTACACTGCTGTTTTCTTCGTCGGCGCGCAATATTGTTCATCAGTGCAGCCAGTAGTAGCCGTTGAAAGGGCAGTCTTTTACAGGGAAAAAGGCGCTGGAATGTACTCTGGCATGCCATACGCATTTGCACAAGTAATTTTTTTGACGCATGATATATAATTGTTTCACTTCTCGAAAGGAATTGTGTTTCTTTACTGATATATTTTATTTTTCTTTTCTGCAGTTAGTGATTGAGATACCCTATATATTTGTTCTGTCAGTAGTGTATGGTGTTATAGTGTATGCTATGATTGGATATGAATGGACAGCCGCCAAGTTCTTTTGGTATT